>JASAMV010009133.1:0-76845 GCA_030248065.1 Rhynchonema sp. JSB1_4
CAGAGGGAAATTATCCTTGTTCTGGCTTCTTGTTTCGACGTCACACAATGTTAAGCAAACAGCAACTCAAAAATAAAAAGCTAACTTCACAGCATTTCGCAATTGTTTCAGAAACCTGGGGTTTCAAAAAAGAGAAAAATAATCGGCGCCGTTAGGTCATGTGGCGAGCGCCCTTTGTGGGAACTTCACGGACCTCGGCGTGGTGGGAAACCCCCAACTCTCTCCCGGGAAACCCACCATACCCTCAGTCGCGGCGTCCCACGATCGGCGAACCCTGCCAGTGGACTGTTTGGGGGTTTCCTCGGGTGCTTTACCCGCATGTGGCGGGATATTGTCCAAACGGAAATGTTTTTATTATTTATCGCATCTTTTGAAACTGAATCCCGTTAGCAGCGTATTGATTCTTCACTGACAGATGCACGGAAACGTACGAATTCACATACAGTATACAGTAATGTACATATGTAACATACAAAATGTAATACTCTGACAATTCTTTTGGGAGAAACTTTTCAAACGCGTTGCCTGATCCGTAAAGCGCATGATGCGTGCACAGGCTATAGCGGTCACGTGACTTCTGTAGCCAGTGCACGCATAATGCGCTTTACGGATCAGGCAGCGCGGTTGAAAAGTTTCTCCCAAAAGAATTGCCAGAGTATATTTTTCACGTTACTAATAAGCTTCACGTCCACAAGCAGAACGCCTTCACAACAAGGGAGCTGTCGGCTAAAACTGGCCTGTATTATTATACCTAAAGTATACCTATGGATATGTAGAAATGTACATATCTTTCTGGGTATGCAGACAATCCAGGCTGCGGTGTCCCGCCATGGTCGAGTGTAAACAGTAAAAATGTTGTACTAAAGCAAAAAAACCCCAAAAGGACGCCTTGGTCAAGTGCAGCAGCATTTACGCATGGCATCGGCAGTAGTAACGCTGCAACGGACCAAGTATGGCTGCAACGCGGTGCTGTCCCGCAATGCAGTGGTTTTAAAAAAAATTTATTAAAAAAAATTTTTTTTTAAAAATTCGCTCCAAAAGTTAAAAAAAATTTTTTTTATTATTTCACAATTCGAAAATTTCTGTATTTTTTGCTCTAAAAGTGCTATTTTTTGCATAAAAATTGCTACTGTTGACATCACCTAACCCTACCATGGGTGTATTGGGTGCCATAATCGTTGTTTTGTGGCATCTTGACACAGTGCGCACACTCACAGGGCCTCTCATATGACTACACACGTACATGTGACTGGGTGGGGATTTATTTATCCATGCCCCAGACCCAAAAGGAGTGATTCTATTTTGTATTCACTCTAATTTCACACTATGTGCAGCTTATTTGCATTGGTAGTGTACCTAGACGTCATAATTTCACCCAAAATTCCCATCCCGAATATCAGAAAGCCATACCATCACACCCGCACCACCTGGGGAATAGCACGGGTGTGTACCTGACTATGGTTGGTACTTATCGACCATTGGACAGCATGGTTTTCGTATCACCTGTGCTTTGTATGCACTTAGAACACATTATGTAACAAAAATACCTTTATTTTGTACTTGAGCGCTCATTTTTTATCGTGTTGGGCAGATTTTGGCTGGAATAAAAAAAAGTTTTTTTTTAATTAAAAAAATTTTTTTTTTAAAAAATGGGGTTCGAATAAAAATTTTTTTTTATTAACCACTGCCGCAATGACGTCATCCTCACCCAAACTTGCATGCGACCCATGTGTGCCTGTCCTATTTCAGTCTTGAAGTGTGTATATCGGGCTCGATTGGTGTATCCAGTGCTGGTATAGTATCACGAGCGCGTCCAGGGAGCGCTTATCGATCTTTTGCGTGTGAAATTTACATACTTGTGTGCCAGAATGTCACTCAACGCCTTCTTCCGCCATACGCCACGCGGTTCAACATTGAAGCTTGTCAAAATGCTTTTACCTATGCGCATGCATGCACCAACAGACAGCTGGCCAAATGTGACGTACAAGCTGACACCCAACGCACCCTCTACATACATACATACATATGTACATGCGATGACCAAATTGGGATTGTCTTATATGTAAATCTGGTCGCTTGTATTTTTATCTGGTACGCACGTAATACAACACATTGGTTGCAAGCCAGGCGACAGTGACGGCTAATTGTTTCCCAAATGTCATGACTAACTGGGCATCTTAGATCACAGCCGATATAAAATGTCTTTTATTGGTCATGTCCTGAGTGTGATCATTAGATACAAACACACCACATATACGTCAATCTATACATCAGGTTGTAGCCGGCGAAGACTATGACCTTAGGGTATAAAAAAATAAAATGTCAGAAGGTGTCAATATCTTTTATCTTACTGCCGGACAAGTCTGTGGATCCACCTGAAAACGAAAAAAGCCACACTCGAAGCCTCCGAGTTCAAACATCACTACTTAGATATACAGGAACTCGATGAAACATCCTCCAGATGGACAATAACAGTGTCGCATTTGCTATCGGTGTCAGCGATGGGCAGAGACGCTTACTGCTGATTGAAGCAGGCATCATACATGCCATCGGTCTCATTGCACTGCCATTCAATCTTACCATCTTGATCGTGGCCTTACGATTAAGGCGCAAGGTGCGCAACTTTCTCTTATCTGATACTTGATTGTTTTCGCATCCGTGGACTCTGCAGGGTTGGGCAAAAAACGTTTTTTTTTCAAAAAATCGTTTTTAAAAAAAAAACATTTTTTAAAAGGGTTTTTTAAAAACGCCCAGATGACCAAAATATGCCCGAAAAAATTGGAAAACGCTCATGTTGGGAAGAAAACGTGGTTAAATGAAGTAATTCTATGTGTTCTGAGGCAAAATAAACGGGTTTCAACCCTTTTCTAGCGAGTTGTTAACATCCCATTTGGCCGGGGTCATCATTGAAAGTCAAACTCCGTGTATCGACGTATCTCGACAAAGTAAAAAATGGTCGAAAATTTTTTTGAAAAAATGGGAGAAAATATTAATTTTCCTTGAAAATCAGGGTACTTTCTCAGAAAAATCAGCAAATCAAGGAAATTCAGGATTTAAAAAAACGAAAAACCACCCAGACGTTTTTAAAAACGTTTTTTTGCCCAACCCTGGGACTCAGGATCGCGTTTGTCAATTTGTGTTTGGGCCGCATCGACCAATGTCCGGCTGCGAAGCTGAATTGAACGACATTTCCTCAGACCCGTTTTTGACAGTCTATATTAACACATTGCATTCCACAGGCCATACCATTGATGCCCTGCATCGAGATCATCTCTCTGTCGGACGTGTCCCGAATTGTCACTGTAATGCTGTTCACACAATTTCGCATGGCAGTTTGGCATGGATGGTCAGTTCTACCGCATATTTCTTGTTTTTGACGCCTTCGGAGTCGAGAACCCGGATAACAATTTATGCACTCTGAATTTGGTATGTAACGGTGAAAATGACGAAATGCGATCTCCAATTCTTTTGAGGATACCCAATCCGCCGTTCATCACGTGCATGGTTGCTCGCAGGGGTGATTCGCAAAAAATGGCATGCCCTTTTTTGTTAGCGTTTATTTTTTTTGAACCAGACGCCACTCACTTCGGCTTATAGTACTGTAGTCAACTCAGAGAGTCAACTCCCATGTATAATACTCTCGCGCTCATTTAGGGCTGCTTGGGTTGACGACGGGAGTTGACCACTTGAGTTAACGACTGTACCATTAGCACTCACGTCCTGTCCATTCAAATCTGAACACGGGAAAATTGTGTTTTTTCAAAAAACGTTTATTCCTCAGTAGCACAGTAGCACTCACCCCTGCTCTTCGGCTCTGTGAATTTGGTGTTCGCAGTGATTTCTTGGGAAATGTGGATATACGTGGCCGTTGATCGGTATGCAATACTGGCTGGTCCATAAGTTCATCTTTTTCCCACAGCGGATTTTTTTGGAAAAACTACTACATTTGTAACTCACAGATGTTGTGCGACATTGTGTCTGACGTACCAGCACCTCAACCACACCAAACGTGCGCAAACAGCTGCATCCGTCGTGACGATACTCGCGGTGGTGATGCTCGGATTTCTCGGGTCAGTGAAATTGTGTATTTACCAAATTTAGCGGTTTGTAGATTTTTCTGTGTGCTGCAACAAAGCCAACACATGCACACGCAATTCAAAGCGTTCCGGAAACAGCGCCATGAAAGCTTCGGTCATCTCTTTCTTGAGCACAGGCTGCTGTCAGCAAGCAACGTGGACGTTTTTTCATTCATGGAACCCTGGAATTGTCGCGGCCCGCTGCGATTTTGCGGTGAGTTCGGAAACGTGTCTCACGGAATAATTTGTACTTTTAAGGGCCGGTACGCGTAACAAAAATTTTAAAATGCTATTATTGAAAAGAAAACGAATTATCTAATCTACAGGCCCTGTTGGAAACATCAGCTTTCTGGTCGTAATCTCCGTTGGTACCGTGTTGTTCGTGGCTGTCTATTGCTACTTGTTGCACTTGCACAAAACACGGATCTTGTCCAAACGTCAGTTTAAATGCAGTCTTTTAAAACTTTCATCTTGTTAAAGTCGTTGAACCCAAAGAGGTAACCGACTATACCATCTAATCGTATCACATTCTGACAATGTTTCGCTGCATGATTCGCAATATTCCAGTTGCCGTAAAACAGCCGGAACATAAAAATACGATCCGGAAAGTGTCCAAGATAAATCGCGCCGTGCGACAGATAATTCTGATTGAAATTGTGTTCCTATTTTTGCCATTGAACAGTCACCAAATTGTCAAGACCCTATTTGACCCTACTCATGTGTATGCGTTGGCTGCGAATCTGTTCACCATCATCGGAAGTGTGAGCATGCCCATATTGGTGTTTTTCACCTACGCGACTCGCATCAAGGAATTCAACAAGGAATTAAAGGTGTTGAAAAGAAAAATTGTGTGAAAAATTGTGAAAATTGTGTGTGTTGAAAAAAAAGGTGTGCTGTTGAGTCTTTTTGTTTTTCCATTCAATTTCAAGCACGAATAAACTGTCATTTGGGTTCGCAGCGTTATGTTCATTTCATCAGAATGGAAGTAATATGTGACAAATCAATACGTGATTCAACTGTTGTTTAATCATGTTAGTATGTGACTGTGACTTCGAAGTGCTTCTTTAGTTTACGCACGCCAGGCAGTGCGTAATGTACTGCAGTATGTATGTATAGTCCAGCCACGTGCTCATGAGACGACTCTTTTTAAAGCTTGCTTGGCCAGATTCAAAAATGCGCCGGTTACACGGGTTTTCACAAACAAATGAAAGAGATTGGGCCGAGAGACATGATGACAAGTTCCAGCTGGCTGACCTCAACAGCAACGTCGTTCAACACACAAATGTTTTGGGAGTCAAAAGGGAATTTACGCACCGAGGTGGAGAGCGTTTTTTTAAAATACATGCGTTTCTCTTTCTTTCATTTCCGAAATACGTGATACCGGAACATTATTGGATCCGTTCAAGTCAACTTCAAAATAACTCGTCTCGTGAGTTCGTGGCTGGACTATACATTGTCTCTTGCGCAGGGTTGGGTTAAAAAAAGTAAAAAAAAAATTTCTAAAAAAATTTTTTTCAAAAAAAGGTCCCCACTTTTTCGGTTTTTAACAATTAGAAAAGTAAGTTCACTTTTCTTATTATTTCACAACTTTTTTTTATTATTTTCCACCTTTTTTGTTGTAAAATGCATGTTTTTATGCATGTTTCTGCTTGTTTTTTCTCAAAAAATCGCCTGCGGCGCTTGTATTTCGCTTCTGTACAATGTCATTACAATGTTTGACAGTCTGTAGCTCTACTAAACTACCTAAGGGCGGCCTTACGTAAAACTAGGAAAAATGAAATATTTCCTATTTCCTAGTTTCAAAAAGTAGGAATTAGGAAATAGGTAATATTTCCTATTTCCTAGTTGTCTTTTTGAAACTAGGAAATAGGAAATAGGAAATTTGGTCACCGTGTCCCGACACCATAGACAAGCCTACTTTTAACACAACTGACGGAATATTTATTAGCCAAGCATGCATTGTGCATATACAGGCAACTCTCTCAAAACATTTTGTTGCGTTGCCGTTTGGTTCTGCTGATTGTGCCCAACATTTCCTATTTCCTACTTCCTAGTTTCCAAAAAACAACTAGGAAATAGGAAATAGGAAATATTTCCTAATTCCTATTTCCTAGTTTCGTCTCAAGTTTTCTAAAAAATAGTTTTAACATGCAAAATATTTCCTATTTCATATTTCCTAGTTTTACGTAAGGCCGCCCTAACCAGCCGTCATTGGGTGATATTTTCGAAACGGTGTAAAGGTGAGTTGGGTGTAGGTCGGTGTAAGCTCAATCGAAAGCTCGGGCGGTGTCAGCTCGGTGTAAACATGAAACAGTGGGCGGAATTTTCGAAACGGTGTAAAGGTCAGTTGGGCGTAAAGGTCGGTGTAAAGTTCGGTCGAAAGCTCGGTCGGCGTAGCTCGGTGTAAACGTGAAACATTGCCTGTTATTAACGTGGAATGTTTCAAGTTTACACCGAGGTCTATCACACTGAGCTGTCGACCGAGCTTCCCACCGACCTTTACACCCAACTGACCTTTACACCGTTTCGAAAATATCACCCATAGCCTGCTGTTAACGTGGAATGTTTCATGTTTACACCGAGCTGACACCGACCGAGCTTTCGACCGAGCTAACACCGACCTTTACACCCAACTGAGCTTTACACCGTTTCGAATATGCCACCCATTATGTGCGCATTCAGTTCTTCTAGCAAGCCAAATCTGAGATTGAAGTATAAAATTATCGTGCCAAAACGCCGGAGGTCACTAACCGCGGGTTATGCGCAGCTGTTTTCATGTCATTTCGCTAAAAAATGCGCCAATTATTTACATTTCCCGCGACACGCCTTGACTTTTCATACTGCAACCTGTGTAGGTATGTACAGTACATGGTGGAAGACTATCCTCAACACGCATTGTCACTATCTGGCTCATCGTAAAAAAATATCACCTGGCTACTTACTGCCCGTTTGTGAACACAACTGGTCGGTATCAACTATTACTATATTCTCAAGTACAATCAAATATGCTTACAAATAAAATTTCGACAATTTTTTATATCGAGAACCGAGATTTTTGTGGTCCGGAATAAAAAAAAGTAAATTTTAAAAAAAAATTCAAAAATTCAAAAAAGTTTAAAAAAGTTCGATAAAAAATTTTTTTAATCCAACCCTGCTCTTGCGCCCATATCTGTGCTGCGTAATATTTCTTTTTCAGTTTATCGGCTTTCATTGTGCGTTGACTTTTAATTCGAGATTCAGTTTGTTGATTCGGTAATCAAGAAACTTTAATTGATTTGGTAGCTTGCTTATAGCCGTAGAGCCATTGTGCAGCAAAATCGTGCTTTTTCTCTTTCTTTAATTTTGATATGGGTTCGCTTGTGGACAAAACGGACACTTTTGGACAGTATGGGTTGTCTACACGACCCACGGGCCATTTCGCACCTCACGCCCCCCCGCGCCCCCACGCGCCCCCCCCCGCCCCCATGTATTTGATGTAAAACGAAAAGTGTGCGGTAAAACGGCCAAATTACAGGGTGTGTTTTAAGTTTCGGCGGGAAAATATGCGCAACCCGCGCTCCTTTTCAGCTGTTAGTCCCATCCCGCGCCCCTTTTCTAGTGTTGCCTGCCTGGCTGGCGCTGCTGCTCAGTCTGCATGTAAGTCAAGGCCCAGCCCGTGCACATAAGTGAAAGACCCGGCCCGCGCCCCTCTTCCAACCACCCCCACCCAGGTAGCACGGATGTCTGCTGCGTGTTGAACTGCTGCGCATCCTACGAGCGCCCGTCTCGGAGCCGGCTAGACCTAGGTTGCCTGGATCCCCCTCTTCCGTTCATGTTTACGATACCGCAACATTTATGAACACAGTTTCAGCACGAACTACGCGAGAGCACTGGCAATTTGTTGGTTCACTGGCCAAAAGAACATCAGCATGGCATGCTAATGGTGCTTTTTTAAAAATGATGAACGCAAATGTTTCATGAATGAAAATATTGTGTGCGTATATTGCTGTTCATTGGCATAATGAATGAGATATGATATGAGCAAAGTTATTTTGTAATCCATTGGCATAATTAATGACATATGATATGATATAAGCACAGTTTGGTGACACTTGCTAACACTGTAAAATTAACAACAGAAATGACATGAGATTTATGTGTGGATAAAAGTACTTGTGAGCAGCCGTGCTGTGATAGACTGTCATGGGACAATCGGAATGGCTGTCGTCGGATTCATTTTTACGATACCGCAACATTTATGAACACAGTTTCATTCAGAACAGATAGTTAAGTTACAGTTAGCTAAGTTATAGTTTATGTTATTTGGCACATAATATTAATGAACTTTTCGCGTAAACATTTATGAACACAGCTTCATTCAGAACAGATAGTTAAGTTACCGTTAAACAATTTATAGTTAACTTTTTACATATAACATTAATAAACTTTTCGTCTGAACATTTATGAACGCACCTTCATTCAGGACAGATAGTTCAGTTACCGTTAAACAATTTATAGTTAGCGTTTTTTACATATAACATTAATAAACTTTTCGTCTGAACATTTATGAACGCACCTTCATTCAGGACAGATAGTTCAGTTACCGTTAAACAATTTATAGTTAACATTTTTTACATATAACATTAATAAACTTTTCGTGTGAACATTTATGAACCCAGCTTCATTCATAACAAATAGGTAGGTTACAGTTACCTAAGTTAAAGTTAATGTTTTTTGGCAGATAACTTTATGAACTTTTCGTGTGAACATTTATGAACCCAGCTTCATTCATAACAGATAGCTAAGTTACAGTTACCTAAGTTAAAGTTAATGTTTTTTGGCAGGCAACATTTATGAACTTTTCGTGTGGACATTTACGAACGCACCTTCATTCAGGACAGATAGTTCAGTTACCGTAAGACCAGTTATAGTTAACGTTTTCTGGCAGACAACATAATTATGAACTTTTCGTGTAATTATTTATGAACACAGCTTCATTCAGAACAGATAGTTAAGTTACAGTTAGCAAAGTTATAGTTAATGTTTTTTTTGGCGGTAACATTTATGAACTTTTCGAATCCGAATCAAAACGAATCAAAATTATTCGACAGCTGTACCACGCTCGCCTTAAAAATTAATAGTACGTACCAAGGCAGGCGCTAAGATATCTAATACTGGTGCAGGGCTCGCGGACGCACAAACTGTACTTGTATAAGGCGTTGTGACCCTCGCGTGCATGGTTACACTGCTGCTGGATCAAGTGTGACTGCCAATCCCTCCGCTTGGTGACTGTGAACTGTGAAAATGCGTGGATGCATTCTGAAAACGTGATTCTCTTGTATTGAATTCGAAAATAGAGGCTCGTTTCGTCGCTGGCAGTCAGAGGATATTTTGTTGCGCCGTTGATTTCCTTATTGCCGTTTTTACATTCCGTTTATCGTGCTAACCCCGGATAAAGTGTGCTGAGCCAGCTCACGGGGTCATTCAGTTCGAGCAGCGCGAGAACTGCAGAATTGCTGCAGCCAGCTGACTTGGCTGGCTTGTTTGTTTGCATTTTTCTGTGTGTGCATTTATTTCAGGTCAAACCTTCTCCTTTTCTAGCTTTCAGACGAAGAAAGAAGCACGAAGAAAGAAGACAGAAGCCGAAAGGAGTCAAAAAGACCTAAAGCAAGAACGTGCGCAGCGTGTGCATCCATGTTGGACAACGGTAGATTGCCCTTAGATCGGGGCAAGCAAAATGAACGAATGAGGAAGAGGAATATGATGACGCAAAAACCTCAGTTGCCAGATACATGTACCGCAATTTACGCATGCATTCATCAGTATGTGCGCTAATAAAATTTGTTATTACACCCGCCCACCCACTGAGAACCTGGCTGTACCGCAGCCGCAGCAACACATTAATGACCGGTGATACTAATATTGGTGATTACCTTGCAGGTAACAAAGGACAAACGTCTTAGGCCAAGCCATGGCAATAAAAACGCACATGACCATTTCTCAAACAGTTTGTGAGTGCCACGTGGTGGTTCACTTATGACAGAAACTAATGTGAAACGTTTCGCAAACGTAAACACTAACTGAGCCAATGCCGTGTGGTGTGGTAATTCTGTAAGGAACGCTGTTGTTGGTAAATGTTGAATGTAAGTAAATACATAATATCAAGTTTATAAATTTTGTGTACCAAAAAACATTAACTGTAACTTACCGACCGGTTCCGAATGAAGCTGCGTTCATAAATGTTTACACGAAAAGTTCATAAATGTTACATGTAAAAAAAACGTTAACTATAAATTGTTTACCGCTAACTATGTATAACTTACCTACCTGTTGTGAATGAAGGTGCGTTCATAAATGTTCACACGCAAAGTTCATAAATTATAAACGTTAACTGTAACTTAGGTATCTGTAACTTAACCATCTGTCCTGAGTGAAGCTGGGTCCATAAATGTATACAGGAAAAGTTCATAAAAGTTGTCTGTCAGAAAACATTAACTATAGCTATAGTTGTTATAGCTTAGCTAACTGTATCTGAACTATGTGTTCTGAATGAAGGTGTGTTCATAAATGTTGTGATATCGTAAATATGAACGGAAGAGGGGATCCAGGCAACCTAGGTCTAGCCGGCTCCGAGACGGGCGCTTGTAGGATGCGCAGCAGTTTTACACGCAGCACACATCCGTGCTACCTGGGTGGGGGTGATGGGAATAGGGGGGCAATTGGGGACTGCAGACTGAACAGCGCCAGCCAGGCAGGCTACAGTAGAAAAGGGGCGCGGGTTGCGCATATTTTCCCGCCGAAACTTAAAACACACACCTGTAATTTGGCCGTTTTACCGCACACTTTTCGTTTTACATCAAATACATGGGGGCGCGGGGGGGCGCAGGGGGGCGCGGGGGGGCGTGAGGTGCGAAATGGCCACCCACGCTGTCCAAATGTCCTCTTGTGTAGACAAATGTCCTCAAACCCATTTGTCCACATGAGGACAAGTATAACTCCACCTTAAGTGTAACTTCTCAAGTATACTCAAGTATAACTTCTCTTATTTTATACAAACATTAAGCCAGCCGACCACGTTATCTGACATAAAAACATGACAAACTAGTTACGAACTCCGGGTCCAGACTGACTGGATAGCTTTTATAATTATGCATAATACCTCACATACTAAAACGTATGTGCAGGAAACGAAAACAAACATCTGCGGCTTCTGTCGTCAAATCTTTTCCTCAAACCTCATGTATTATTTGTCGCGCTCATTTGGAGCTCATGTATTACTGCTTGATTTGACGACATGATTTGACGATAAAACTGTAAATGGGTTGCAATAATACTGAAATTCACCAGGTTAGTCATGGTTGAATGATGATAATTATGGTCAGTCCAGGTAGTCAGAATGAGCACTGGTACAGCACGATAACGAGAAGTAACAGACAATCACGAACCAACCCCACAGCAACACCAGCATCATCGCCAAAACATATCAAACAGGAACGCACAAAAGAAGATCGTTGAGCTGTCCGAAACTGATAACATCAGTGGAGTTATCACGTGCGTAACTTCAAAATCAGCGGTGACACGGGGAGAATAACAACAATAATGGCACGTTTTGGAACCTAACCGTGCGAAAATAACCATGGAGAAAGGAGGTTGTTCTTTAGTTGACATCAGGGTGCAGTCGAATGACCTTCGCGGGCATGGTACAGCGAACACAGAACACTAATCGAAAGCGGAGCGAATCAATTTTAGACGGATTTTGATACATTGACATACGTAGAACTACACCCAACGATTATCGAATCGATAAATTCGTCAGCAATTAAGCAGATGACAAAAGCTCGAGAAAATTGCGTTCAGAACGAGATCAATACAGGATGACAGCAATAGTAGAACGAACAATGTACAAACTCATGTAAATTTAACGTCACGGAGCACAAACATTGTTTGCAACAAACATCTCCGGTGCCATGACCGTCACTGCAAACACGCACCCAATTTATGTCTGCAATCAACGTTAATGAGAAAACACAACACCCGAAAATAGACAAGCCACATTGACAGAGACCGAAAAATAATCAATTTCCACCAGAAGCAAGCGTCCCCAACCACCACGGGCATTGGGCATCGGTATACTGCAATCGCGCGGGAGCGCAAATGAACAACGAAAAAAACGTATTGATTGAACAACGTCCGTAGAATTAGAGACCCGTACAGTTATACAACGAGACACCGACGTCGTCCAATCAGCACTTTTGGCTGTGAATACCAGTTTACTAAATTTTTACTCTGTTTAATAATTTGCACGCCGTTCCCACCACCATGCTTTACACTACACGCTTCTCATCAAATTGAGAATGCAACAGAGTGCAAAGATGGAAAGATCCAGGCCAACTGTACACTCGTCAACTCAAGTGGTCAGCCTTCGTCCGTCAACTCAATCAGCCCTAATTGAGCGAGAATGGGAATGGCCGACAAGCGTTGATAATCTGAGGTGACGATACATGGTTCTATTAGCCAAGATCCACCGCCCATAAATGTGCATGTATGAGAAAACTAACGGCTTTGAGCAACTTTGCGGTTGCGCTCTCTAGAATGACTGCCAAATATATGTACCTGTTTCAGCTATCATTCCGTTGGGCAGCAGAAGGTTTGGCCAGCTGCCTTTATGCCGACGTTTGCGCGACTGGCAGCTTTGACTTGCAAGTAACGACTGCAAGAATGGCGTCACGCATGTCCCTGTGACGCGACAGGTACAGAAAAATATTGATCATCGGATTGACGTTCTGGCAAATCGTAATGTGGGGCGCGATCAGCATCATTATCTGCCGATCGACGCGCACGACGCGCAACAGCGCCAACACGAAATTCGGCAGCACATAAAACACAAACGTGCACGCCGCCGAAATACCGAAAGTGATCGTCAGACGCTTCTGGTTTTGAATCTGACGATCGACAACGCTTTGTGGTTGATTCGAGCCTTCATTCAGCTCCTGTACACTGCGACGGTAGCGCATCGGAACGAACACGTAGATGAGAACGCTGCCGGTGCCGAACACAATGCGCACACCGTAATACAAGTACGAACTTATCAGACGACTGCCGATCGCTGAGTTGCTACTACAGTTGATTGGATGCAGCGCGGGCGGATCAGCGTGGCCCATGATGTAAGAAACCGCGATCAGAACGCAGAAATTCAGGCAGGCAGCGGCAAAAAATCCGGCCCACAATTTTTTCACATAACCGGCTTTGTACGTCATGTAGCGCAGCGGCTCCAAAATGGCAATCAGACGGTCAAGACTGACCATAAATAACATCAAAGCGGCCATTGGGGTGGCCAGCAGCAGAAGCATGCCGTGCAGGGTGTTCATACAGTACCAGGAGGTGACTTTGGCTTTGTAACCGCCGGAGACGTGCAGCGGTACTCGATAGATTACGGTGGCGACGAAGGCCAGGCCTGCAACATGGGCAATGAATATACATAAAGTATATATACATGTAAGAATTAAAAAACTAACCTGTTTCTAGATAAGAAATTTTTTTATTCCGATGCATCGAGGCGAGATAATGATAAAAACGAGCTAAAAACGTATATGATGTCCTCGGACAACACACTTAACCGGCAAGCGCGTCAGCCGACGCCAATGCTGCGACGATCAGGTATTCCTTGGCCTGGCGCATTTTCTTGAATCGCATGACGGCTGCGAAGATCAACAGGTTGGCCACAGCAATGAACAGACCTGGAATGGGCGGACGGGATATGGTTGATTTTGGTTGGAGGGTCCGCAGCTGGTCGTGAGTCCATGGGAAGCGAACACAAATTAACCTTGAATCAGGTACAGAATCAACGGGAAAATTCTCTTTTTGCCTGCGTTCAGACATTGAGAATTACAGGCATCCGCTTCTTCGCTTATTGGGTCGGTGTAATTCTGCAATAAATATAGCTTGTTATAATTACGGCATGACGAATGAGAAACCAGTCAGAAGCTTTGTGCTTACCATTCTTCTAATTAATCTGACGGTTGCCAACTTTTTGCATAATCGCTCCTGTTGTCAGCATGGAATTGTGAACAAAGGGGCTTTGCGCAAGTGGTTTCCGGTCGTATGTACTGGATGTACTGTAGGTACTGGAAGTACTGGATGACAACGTTTTATAAACCTGGTCGCTTCTTATCCAGACTGATTTGCGAACATTTTGGTCTGGCCTATGCTTCGTGTCTATTGCTAGCCAATATCGTTTATGGAGAAATATCAGAATATAAAGTTATTAACAACACATCCCACATGAAATTATTAACAACACACCGTGTGCTGTATAAGGCAGTCTACGGGGGGTTGTCAGCAGGGTTGGGCAAAAAACTTTTTTTTTCAAAAAATCGCTTTTTTTTAAAAAACGTTTTAAAAAAACGTTTTTAAAACGCCCAGATGACCAAAATATGCCCCAAAAAATTGGAAAACGCTCATGTTGGGAAGAAAACGTGGTTAAATGAAGTAATTCTATGTGTTCTGAGGCAAAATAAACGGGTTTCAACCCTTTTCTAGCGAGTTGTTATGATCCACATATCAGACCCACATCATGGGACCAACTTTGGCCGGGGTCATCATTGAAAGTAAAACTCCGTATATCGACGTATCTCGACAAAGTAAAATTTGGTCGAAAATTTTTTGAAAAAAATGGGTCAAAAAATTAATTTTACTTGAAAATCAGGGTACTTTCCCTGAAAAATCAGGGCATATCAAGGAAATTCAGGATTTAAAAAAACGAAAAACGACCCAGACGTTTTTTTTAAAAAAACGTGGTTTTTTTAAGAAAAAACACCGTGTTTTTTTTGCCCAACCCTGGTTGTCAGGCAGCCCCCGAATCCCGAATACCGTAACCGTGATATGCAAGGATCGTTGCGAGCAGGGTTGGATTAAAAATTTTCTTTTTATCGAACTTTTTTTAAAAAAAAACTTTTTAAAATTTTTTTTTAAATCACTTTTTTTATTCCAGACCCCCAAAAAATTGGTTTCATGAGGAATGAAATTTCTGAAATCATGTTAGTAAGGTATGTTTTGAGGGAAACTAAAGAGAACTTTTCCACTGACTTGCATGTTTACGTAATCACCTGCGATCTAATCCCCTTGGTCATGACTTTGAGAAACTCGAAGGTAACTGTGGGTATACATACTGTATATGACAAAGGGAAGACCAACCTTCTGTTCGTGAATTTGGGGATAGATTTGAAGAGAGATCAAGACTCACACCATACTCACTTTGTGTCACAAAAGCAACAAATACTGTAGCTAATCCGCACAACTGCAAACAGGCGAGCAACGTGGAGTCTGTCGATAGCTTACGACACGCTCAAATAACTGTACAGTATACGGTATGGGGTGTCCAATATTATACATGCAGCTGTTGTTGGGATGTCTGGGAACTGTATGAGTCCATCACAACACCATTTCAAACTGAAATATAAGCGCCGCAGGCAATTTTTTGAAAATCATGGGCAATAAAACACATGCAAATATGCCTTTTTACCTTAAAAAAGTCAGAAAATAACGAAAGAAGTGAAAAAATAATAAAAAAGGTGGACTTACTTTTTAAAATTTTAAAATAAAAAAAGGTGGCCAACAAAAATTTTTTTACTTTTTTTAACCCTGGTTGCGAGACCCATGCTCATCCCTGCCTATCGACACGTGTATTGACGGCAGTAAGCTGCAAATTGTCATCATAATGCGCGTCGATCACCAAAACTGCGAAATGTTAGTTGGTGTTGGCGCTAACACGCAAAACGTAGATAAAAAACAAAATGGTCTCGCCACTGTCGCCACGGTCCTTGCAGATCAAAATTACGGTGGGTTATTTTAGTCGGGGCTGCCTGACAACCTCCCGTAGACTGCCTTTATTCGATTATCCTAATTTCCTCATGGGATAACGTAGAGGCAAACCAGCCATATTTTGCAGTAGACCATATCGTATCACCCTGAATTCTTACACACCTAAAATGTTTCGGGCTGCTGTAGCCACGTCTCGCGCTGTTTGAGGAATCTGGATGTATACGTAACATAGTTGCTATGGTACAACAACAGCTAACGCAGAATTTATGGCAGCCACACTGCCTGGTTGGTAAAGCGCAAAATGAAGTGATGAGCTCGCCCGGTTGTGGACAGGAAGTTCGAAGACATTTTTTATTTTTCTATTCTTTGTTCACCTTCGACTTCAGGCTTTTTTATTCGTCCACTCGGTGCCTTCAAAAAGTTTTTCTCAATTTTTAGCTGGCAGCCATTCATTTGATTGCCTGGTTTTATGTCGTTATGCAGAAAAATTGCTGCTTTGGTCACTCCTTTTTTTCTTTCTTTTTCCCGCGCTTTTTTGCTACCGTAAGGGCGGACTTAGGTTGAATCCGGAAACCGGAATCCGTAAATATTTCCGGAAAACGCATTTTTTAATGTAAATTTCTGCGTTTTCCGGAAATATTTCGGGAGTCCGGAAATGCATTGTATTTTTGTATGCAAACTATTTCCGGTTTCCAGATTCCGGATTTAACCTAAGTTCGCCCTAACCCAGCAGTCAGGAACCATTCCCATGATTCATAAAAAAAGTTAAAGGCGTTCCGCAGAATTTAGGCTCCGCGAGGGACCTACATACCAACAACCCGTTGCCTGTGACTCTAATGGGTAGGTGCCTGTTACCCGCAGCAATTGCTGCTTCCCATTTACCGATCCTTCTCAGGGATGGAAGGCTGGGTTGACCCACGACACCACTTTGATGTTGCTCCGTCCGCTGGGGGTTGATCCCAGAGCTAACCAGGCCAAACACTGCTTAGCCTGCCAGATCGGACGGGGTACACACGAGCAAACGTGGTATGGGTGTCGTTTATGTCAGGAACGAACGCGCACGTTTTTCGCTTTACAGATCAGGCAGTTTGACTGCCATAAATTCTGCGTTAGTTGTTGCTGGACTACAGATCCACAATTTGTACATCACGCAGTTGCAGATAGAGCTGAGAAAGCAACGTATGTATGTACATGCTGTACATACATAATGTATAGTATAGCCACGAGCTCATGAGACGACTGTCTTTTAAAGCTTGCTTGGCCAGATTCAAAAATGCTCCGGCTACACGGTTTCGAAAAGCAAAAGAAAGAGATTGGCTGACGTCAACTTTGCGTGCTTACGCGAACAGCAACGTTGTTCAACACACAAATGTTTTTGGAGTCAAAATGGAATTTACTCACCGAGGTGGAGAGCGTGTTTTTACTAAATACGCGCGTTTCTCTTTCTTTTGTTCCCGAAATACATACATGGAACAAGAACATTATTTTTATCCGCACAAGCCAACTTCAAAAAAGTCGTCTCATGAGCTCGTGGTTGGACTGAACTCATGAGACGAATTATTTTGAAGTTGATTTGAACGGATCCAATAATGTTCCGGTCCCACGTATTTCGGAAATGAAAGAAAGAGAAACGCATGTATTTTTTAGAAACACGCTCCCCCGTCCGTGCGTAAATTCCCTTTTGACTCCCAAAACATTTGTATGTTGAACGACGTTGCTGTTCGCGTAAGCACGCAACAAATTGAGGTCAGCCGGTCAGCCAGCTGGAACTTGTCATCATGTCTCTCGGCCCAATCTCTTTCTTTTGTTTGCGAAAACACGTAACCGGCGTATTTTTGAGTCTGGCCAAGCAAGCTTTAAAAATAGCATCTCATGAGCACGTGGCGGGATTCTACGCGCATTGCACTTCTAGAGATCCCCTTTCACAAGTGCATCCCAAGGTCTAAAAGTCCATGTTCCAAGAAAAAATCATGGATACAGGACGTTAACCGTAGTTTATAGAGGACTATGCATGCTCTGTAGCGCAATTTTCTAGGAATCTGAGAAAAGCTTTCGACTCCAACAAGTATAGCTATGTATACATGCGTTACAGAGTATGTGGTGCCTGGAACTGAGAAGTGGCACGTACAACAAAGAAAATGGGCACTGTCAGTTGAAAGATAATGGAAAAGCTGTTGGAAAAGGTCAACAACGATGGTGATGGCCTTGCTATTGGTCACATAATACAGGGTAGTCAGGAAATACCCCAACTGCGAACGTACATGTTCAGTGCGCTTATTTTTCAGGATTCGATATCTGATGAAGTATCACACCGAGCTAGAGAACCGCTGAGTAAAATTCATCGTTTAGGTGTTGTTGTTCGCTTGACTCTTCAGATGCTGAATGTACTGAGTGCAGTAATGTTGGTCTGTTACGCCCTGCTTTCGCAGACAGACCGAGGCGCCAGGGCTCGTCAGTGCGAACGCCTCTGGCAACTTTGCCGCCAAAAAGCCACACCAGCAGATCTTATTGCTGGCCTGTAACATCACTGCGTGCAAACTCATAAAGAGAGTTTCGTCACATCTGTGCATAGCGAGGGCAGAGAGCCACTACAAGCTTTGCACATAGTGAAGTCACAATGTACTGAGTGCAGTAATGTTGGTCTGTTTCGTCTGTGAAGAACAGTGCACTGAACGTTCACATGGGAGGTAATTTTTGTCCACTTTGTTCATAAGTCACATCAAGTTCCTTGTTCACTTGCGCACTGGAAAGACGAAGGGCATTTCACCTGCCGTCAAAGACGCGTGACAGGCAAGCAGGCAGCTGCTATGCTTGCATGATCCATCAAGAAACGAATGTCTTTGCTTTTGTACAATGCTTTAATGTTCGGAATAACTCTTAGTACTTTGATCAAGGCCTTACTTCAGCAAAGTCAAATCAAACTACAGATATAGGTTGCTTGGTTATACAGTGAGTGCTCTCGAGCTATGTATCTACATATGTATGTAGATCCCGCTCCCGAAATTCCGATGAAACCAGAAATCCTGATCGCGATTAAAAAGCCGGATCCCCAACGCACTTACACAAAAGCAACAACGCACACAAAAGCACAAAAACTTGCACTTCGACCTTGCGACAAACACAAATCACGCGCGAGCAAGGCACATGACCATGAAACACAAGCGATACCAATTATCATGAATGACAGTTGGAACAAATGGAACGCGCTTGTTTCGAAAACATTTCGAGCGCCGGTCAGCAACATCAGGATTTGATTTTGAAAGACGCAAAAGAGGATAGAATCTGAAACGATGAGAGTTGGTGTACCGTTTGGAACGACTACATGTACCGCCGGGTGAAACCAAGAAAGCAAAAAACGCTATGTTGTTATGTCGGTTTATGTTTATTACAGTGGTCAACTCAAGTGGTCCACTCCTTATCAATTCACTTATAGAGTGATCAACACACCCCGAATGCCATATACATATTATATTATGCGCTAGCGCTCACTCGGTACTGTTGAGTTGACGAAATGTGCTTTACGAAAGTTTTGACTGCATGTCACAACGTGAGGGTTTGGTTAGAAGTTAGGTACATATCTGTTGGCGACATTGATGGGCTGTGCGCATGCACGAATTTTGAGTTTCCTGGCGCTGGCTGTCTTACCAGCATGATACATAGGTTTATGAAGCCCAACAGGCTCAGTAGGTCCAACTTTAAACCTAAGCCAAAATCTAATCATACGCTTACGATTAAGCCCGGCAACCAAGCTTCGCCCCACCCAGAGCCCAAACTTGAAGTCTCACCATTTGTAAAATATCTCAGTTGAACCGTGGATCTGATCCCAGGATAACGCAGGACCATGTGACATTGATCAATGTGGGATGTTGCTACTGCGTAGTTTCTTCTGGGATACTTCGTCCTAGTGCCCGCAACACGATGCTGTATCTCACGGGAACAAAATGTGGGACACTTCGTCATTTTTGAGTTTGGGACGCTTGTGTCCAGTACCATGATACATGGTTTTTTGTTTATTGCACTGATTTTTTTATCAGATTTTGAACAAGATATGCATCAATCAGGATAGAGTAACGAAATCGAATACAACACGAATTCCAAGGCAGATATATACAATGTTACTGGTTTAGCTTCGCACATTAGGGCTTCTTTACTTGCTGAAAGTGTCACTGAACCACTGTGACACCTCCGTGTAGCCGGGAATCTTGTGTTTGTGCTTGTTCCACTCATCCTCTGTCTTTGTGATGATCGCCTGGGATGAAGAATAAAGTTCATGATGGAAAGCTATGGAAAACCAGGTGCAAGTTGCATAATATTTTGGAAATTGATACCATTTTATCTTGTTAAAGGCTTCACAATTGGATAGGCCACAAGCTATGATATCTTTCACAACAACAATAGCAGAACATCAACCTTGCCTAACCTTTGAATACTTCTTGATCTTGCTCCAATAGAAGTGCAAATGACATTGGAAATCATCCACCAATTGACCACAATTGCCGGCTTCATACCGCTCCCGTTCGCCACCCGGATCCGTCAGACAGTCACGCAATCGCTGTTCGTTGATCTGTGAAACATCAGTTGTTGGGTGGGTTAAGCATATATTCGCTTATCAAATGAAGATTTTTTTGCGAACAAGAAATCTGAAACATTTTGTGACTGGGTTGCCTTGAGGGCTGCATTGAAGCAAAAATACCAATGTTATTGGTCAGACGGATGAAACATTTTGTTTGTGGCCACGTCAGCCTGTATGGTTCAGCCACGAGCTCACGAGCCGACTTTGTTTAAAGCTTGCTTGACCAGATTCAAGAATGCTCCGGTTACACGTGTTTCGAAAAGCAAAAGAAAGAGTTTGGGCCGAGAGAGATGATGACAACTTCCAGCTGGCTGATCTCAGTGTGTTGCGTGCTAACGCGAACAGCAACGTTGTTCAACACACAAATGTTTTGGGAGTCAAGAGGGAATTTACGCACCGAAGTGGAGAGCGTGTTTTTACAAATTGCGTGCGTTTCTCTTTCTTTCATTTTCGAAATACGTGGAACCAGAACATTGTTGGATCTGTAAAAGTCAACTTCAAAAAAAGTTTTCTCATGAGTTCGTGGTTGGACTCAGGGTTGGGTTAAAAAAAAGTAAAAATTTTTTTTTAAAAAAAAAGTTCGCCACTTTTTCGGTTTTTAAAAATTAGAAAAGTAAGTTCACTTTTTTTATTATTTCACAACTTTTTTTATTATTTTCCCCCTTTTTGTGGTGAAAATGCATGTTTCTGCTTGTTTTTTCTCAAAAAATCGCCTGCGGCGCTTGTATTTCGCATCGGTATTGGTTGCACAATGACTATATAAGAATTCATCAAAATCAATCCTGATTTTCACGTTCAGTCACTCTTAACCACTGTGCTATTTGTGATTCTCACAAAACATTTTCAGCTAATAATCTAGCAGATCAACCACGTTGCCGCATGTCTGAAACATTCTCTTTACTACATGCTTTGTGTGCGATCACGCAACGCAACGTCATTGCCCCGTCACTTTCCCTCTTTACGATTCAGGAAAAAAATTTGACCAATTCTTATAAACTCATTGTGCGACCAATACAATGTCATTACAACGTTAGAGAGTCCGTGGCTCTGCTAAGCAACCTAAGCAGCCGTCATTATGTGCGCATTCAGTTATTCCAGGAAGTCAAATCTGCTTGAAGTACAAAATTATCGTTCCAACACCGCGGGTTATGCAGCTGTTTTCATGTAACTTTGCTTAAAAAATGTGCCAATCATTTACCTTTCCCGTGACTTCACTTTCCCTTAATTTTTTATACTACAATCTACAGATGTTGGTACATATGGTGGACAGGCTATCCCCAACGCGAATTGTCACGTTATTTGGCTCATTGTAAAAAATATAACCGCGCTACTGCCCGTTTGTGAACACAACTGGTCGGTGTCAACTATTCCTATATTCTCAAGTGCAATCAAATATACTTACAAAAATTTTCGACAATTTTTCACGTTGAGAACCGAAATTTTTGTGGTCCAGAATAAAAAAAAGTAAATCTTAAAAAAAAATTTTAAAAATTCAAAAAAGTTAAAAAAAAGTTCGATAATAAAAAATTTTTTTATCCAACCCTGGTTGGACTACACAAAAGAGCACAGTGGTGGTGATTAAACAGCAGCAAATGTTCCGCCTCTTGCATAAAATTACGCAGCCGAGTCGCATAAACTCATTTACATATTCCGCAGTTCGAGCCAAACAAAATAAATTCAAACAAATAATATATTATCAGAACCTCCTGGCCACAATTGTGCATCAGTGTCAGATCACTGTAACCGAGATCGCTCAGGTCATCGCACTTCAGTAGATTGTTGTGCAGATCAACGTGCTGTGGAATAATTGAATGATTTTCGTTTGGATGTATGTATGTTATTCTTTGAGGTGAAGCGCCAGAATTTCGGTATAATTTTTTTTAATAATTTTTTTATCACACCATTTTTAGAGTATGCTACAGACTTTACGTCAAAAAATACCGCAAAGTTCAGATAGACAAATACAGCAACTTCACAACAATTACATATGTACATGGTGCATTTACACCGACGATGAGCTGATGCACAGCCCGCCCCTGGCTACAAGTACCAAAGATCTAGAAACAGGTCGTAGTACATGAACACTCATATTCGATTCGAGCGCGGCATGTATACGTGAGAAAGATGCACACAAAATCCGTTATGTTTTTTTAAATCGATATTTTTACAGAATTAAACAAAAACCAAATCGCACCAAACCGTTAGGTCCGGGAACACAGTTTTGAGTTGATCCTCACTGAATGGGAACGAACTCAAACAATTGTCTCGCATGTTCAACACTTCGAAACCGCGCAGCTACCGATGCCCGATAATGTTGGATGGGGCATGGGGACGTTTGGTGCCTGAATTGATACAAAAGGGCAATGCTTTCATGCGAATATGAGTGAATGCAGCTCTCTGTTTCGACCATCTGGAGAGAAGTCCGAATTTCGCGCTCCCCCAATTTGTTTAATTCTATTATGTCCGTTCCTTCTGGAACCCATGAAGGCAGCGAAGGTGTGGTGTACCAGGTCATCGTCAGCACAACTGAGTGCACACGGATGACGAAGTGTGAGTGGTGAAAACGTGCAATGAACGAAAACAGATTGGGAACCGGTTTATTAAAAAATGTTGCTGAAGAAAGGATATTTTAAAACGTTGGACAATATGTGAAACATCACCTGAACAATCGATCAATTGATGGTCGGTGTCACACAAACACCTTTCCAAGCATCGAAATCTGTACGCTGCGCTCAGAGAGAGCAACGAGGATAGAAAGACGAGTGCACGCATGCTTGCGCTGTTAAAATCTGACAAAGCTGACATGAGAAAATTTTTTGAAAGACTAGGTATTCACAATAAATACCAAACAGAAAATCACAACAGTCGAAATATACCAAAACAACAGGAAATACAATCAACAAAATTGGGATCAACAATTGTGTACAAGCAAACTTGGTGTTGGGGAACCATTGTATGATATTGATGTTGTGCCGTTTGTGTTTATGCATTTGGTTTCATCAAAAAAGTTTATAGGCATAGGTGGGGGTGCGCACACCAGCTCAACTTAGTTCTGCACCAGATCTGAGCCCGAATGGTGCAACCGCCAATTTCTGAAAATCAATCACAGTCAGTCCTGTCTAACCATGGCGTGCTGTTCTTATCTATTTTATGTGCATTGCGCAGGGAATCAGGTTCAAACAGCGAAGTAAAAAGCCACAAAAAATACAGTTGTTTCGGAGCAGAAGTGGAAGCTCAGGTATTTTTTAAAACCAAATCGGATCGGGCCAGTTATGACTATTGTGGTAACTTTGACCAGCGTGAAAGTCAGTGCAAGCAAGTTCAACCTAAGGCTTACTGTCAGGCATCAGATGCTTCAAGGCAGACGCGAACTGAGCGTTCAATTTTTCACAGCTGTTTCACCTGGACCGATCTTGTCATACATATTTAGAATACTGGCCCTTTGGCTTATCAGCAGTCAACTTTAATTATTCCCACCCATACTTCCGTTGGCGATTTGTTTACAAAGTTTTCGGGTCCTGTTATTAGCCAATGCACGTGAGCAAAGTTGGGTTGACGGGAAAGCGTGGGCGTGTATTAAAACGGCCGCATTTGTTGTCACGCCTATTGGCTGCACCGATGCCCGGCGAAAGTTATCTCTCTAACTGGGGAAACCGGGTCCAAGCAGGTCATAACCATGTTTTCTTGTTTGAATTATGAGAATTGATTCGATTCGATACCCTCCGCTGGTGTGGCACGATAACCAGATGGCCACCCCCATGCTGTAACTTCATGTCCACGTTGCATTCTGTAATCTTTACATTCGTGAGGATTTTGTGCACAAATTGTTTGGTGTGCATGCTTTTTGTGTTTGAGCGGAAGCCCATGATTCGGACCAGTGAAGTCGTTGATTGGGCGTTGGAAAAATTAAACAAGCGGTATCACAAAATTTACTGTTAAGAAGGTGGGCAATTACGGAACGAAAGTCAAACAGAAAACAAAAGAAACAGTCTCAAAACTTACGAATGCACCACGTGTAACATTGGTATAACATTATGAGAATAACAATTAAGGCAAAAAGATAAAAATGAACAAAACATAAAGCCTAAGTAACTTAGAGAAATAATTGATCACTCAACAAAAAAGGCAGAGCACTTTTCCAGTTGCC
Source organism: Rhynchonema sp. JSB1_4 (assembly GCA_030248065.1). NCBI lineage: Eukaryota > Metazoa > Nematoda > Chromadorea > Monhysterida > Xyalidae > Rhynchonema > Rhynchonema sp. JSB1_4. Next base: position 24,596 of record JASAMV010009133.1, read on the forward strand.
AAATATTTGTTCCAGCAGTTAAAAAGCATAAATTGATACAAAAACAACAAAAGATCACGGTACATAACATGAACATGAGCTATAATCAAATGACAATTTTTAGGAAGACTAATAGTAGGCATATTGGATCACTCGTATACTCCATCAACTTTTAATTGAGATTATAATGCAGTTCTTAGTCGCAGAATTATTGCAAAAATCATAGGGAACCCAGTAAACGGTACAGCTCAAAACTTTTCGGTACCTCGAATGCATAGTGAACAAGAACAATAACTTAGCACACAAAAACTGTAACAAGATAATCATAATTCAACGATATTTATTATTTCGGGGGAATAATAAGATAACAGGGTTAATAACGCTAACGCTCATCAACCAACTGAGAAACCTTTCCTTCAATTTTATTTTTCGTTCAAAATCACGTGAAGTGTCAGGTTTGTGTTAGCTGACGTTTCACGCAGGGACTGACACCAAAAATCGCAGCAACGTATGCATAACTCTGATTGAAGATTTGAACGCGCAGTAAGGCCGCATTCACAATGCAGCGCGTTAGCGTGTTAGCGCGTTAGCGTGTTGCTGATTAGCGTGCACGCTTTTCCGCACGGTTTTGCACTCACAATGGAAAATTGAAAAAGCGCGTTAGCGTGCACGCTTATCAGTGACACGCTAATGCGCTAACGCGCTAACGCGCTAATCAGCAAAACGCGTTTGCATTCACAATGCCCGTTGGTCTGGGTGTTGGCAAATGCCGAATTTTTTTATTTCTTTGTTTTGAAAACGGCAACCAATCGTTTTCAAGATTCATTAAAACTTATTTTGATTCTAAAGGAACATTTTCCTCAAATGGAAAATCTAGCTAGTCGCGACATGAACAATCCATGCGCGCAATACAGTCTCCTTGTCGTGTCATGCATCACAATTACATCACCAAAGAGGATACACAACACATAAGCAGATGAACAACGTTCTGCGCAACGTTTGCTTGCAGCTAATATAACAGCAGCCGAAACTGTTTGCATCAATCGATTGATAGCGTAAAAAGATATGCTTCTAAGCATCAAAATCAAACAAAAATATTCTCAATGAACGCAGCAGGCTTTATTTCCTATGTTTTCACCTTTTTCGTGGTCTGATAATGTTTTCAAATTAAATTATAAACTTTAGAACACGCGCATCCAGTGCTAACGCGCAAAAAAATTAGAACCAGTCCTAATCGTGAAAAGCGCGTTAGCGTGCACGCTAACGCGCCAACGCGCTAATCAGCTTTGCATTGTGAATGCAAAAGCGCGTTGCGCATCTGCGCGTTAGCGTGCGAGAAAACTTGCTCGCACGCTAACGCGCTAACGCGCTAATCAGCTTTTTCCATTGTGAATGCAAAAGCGTGCGCATCTCGCACGCTAACGCGCTAACACGCTAACGCGCTTGCATTGTGAATGCGGCCTAAGTTTACACAGCAGGCACAGATACAACAGTCTCCCCCTTTATCGCGACGGTGCCTCAAAATAACGAAACCATATTCCATAAAGGGGCCAACCGTGTGATCCGAACGCAGTGCACTGATAAAAATCCTGTACACAATGACCGAAACTGCCTATCCTCCCCCATCACATAATTAGCATTATTTATCGATTTATTTTATTTATTAGCATTATCGATAAATAGCATCATCGACACATTGCAGCATCTGCCCGTTCACTGCGGCAGTCTAATAGTCCACTGTTTGGTGTTCGAGTCCTGTCCACAACTGACCACCGTCGTCGCGTCCAGCCACGCAACACACGTGATTTGGCTCATTGTGTGCGCCGCTGCAATTTCAACGTATGATATTGCATAAAGATTATACATTTATTTTCTTTTGTTTATGTTTCGCGTAACAAGCCGATGTCAAGGGTCGATTACCACGAGATCAACGGAGTCGCATATATGTTCACGTTGAAACATTTCGTTTCGTGTCAGCTTTGTTGCCGGCATCGTAGGTTAAATTGACTTCGATACACGGTACCGAACCTGCCCGAGGTCTACCCGCGTGTGCCACCGTGCACACCAAATTCGGCGAACAATCTCCAACGTCCGGACGTCCACGTCCGTCGTACAGACTGGAGATGCCGACCGCGCAAGTCATCGGGTTTTCGGAATCGGGAACGACTAAGTCGACGCCTCGTTCCCGCGTTGAGCACCCAGTCGACACCCTACTCGACCTCGACCTTGGCCACAACAACTATGCCAACTACTGCAGCAGGCTCCTGTCAATATCCAACGACATCCACCCCAACCCCGGACCACCATCGAAGTACCCTTGCGCAGTGTGCAACAACGCAGTTCGCAACAACACCGCCTCAGTCCTGTGCAACACCTGCTTCAAATGGGTACATGCTTCCCGGGCCCGTAACTGTGCCAAACTGTCCGACATCAACCACTACAACAGCCAGTATCGATGTCCGACTTGCATCACTAAACCAACACCGACGCCGCTACCCAACCAAACCGTGTGCACCGACCCACCGGGCGAAATCAAGATCCTACAGCTCAACATCAACGGGATATCTAATAAGTCCATCGAACTGTCGAACTTCTTACACAACAATCACATCAAAGTCGCGGCACTTCAAGAAACCAAACTCGGCCGCGACTCAAAATCCCCAACAATCCCCAACTTCACAGTCATCAGAAACGACCGCAACACACACGGTGGCGGTCTTGCGCTGTGTGTGCACGAGTCCATACGTTTCTCCACGAAACAGTTGCCCCAGCCCAAATCTACCGACATCGAACAACAAGCAATCACCATCCACATGGACAACACCGACATCTCAATAGTCAACATCTATATCCCCCCGGCATCTTCGTGCAACAGCAACAGTGACATCTCCCTCGCGCATCTACTGTCACTTGAAAACACCATCATCGCAGGCGACATCAATGCGCACGATGACATGTGGGGCAGCTCGATCAGCGACTCACGGGGAGCTAAATTGAGCTCCGAGATCGACTCATCGAACTTCGGTGCCCTCAACGACTACTCCCCCACTCGCATACCCACAACAGGCGACCCAACCTCACCTGACGCTACATTCGCTACCAACTCGCTGCTCCCATGTTGTGACTGGAGCACGAAAATTGCGCTAAGCTCAGACCACGTACCCATCCTCATCTCAATCCCCACGGTCTCCACTACAATCACGTCCATACGCCGCACTTTCACCAACTACGCAAAGGCAGACTGGGAAGGCTTCACGCTCGAGGTGGACAAAAAACTGGCCACCGCCACGTCAACGGGCAACCCCCATCGTGATGAGAAGACACTCCGCTCAGCCATTCGCAAGGCGTCAAACAGGCACATTCCGACGGGGCGCCGACGCGACTACATCCCAGGCCTGTCCACAGAAACAATCGGGCTGATGAAAGAGCGTGACAAACTGCGAGAAAACAACCCAAACGCCATCGAAATCACCACGCTGAACTCGGCTATTACGTCGGCCATAAACCGTCACCATCGCGAACAATGGCGCGACAGCCTCGCAGATTTCAGCCATCGCACCAACGCCAGCAAACTGTGGCGCCTCATCAAACGTCTGGCTGGTACCCCGCAGGCACCTAACAACCAGTCAATCTGCTTCAACGGCAAAAACATCACCTCAAACAAGAAAGCCGCCAACAAATTCAATCGTCAGTTCACCGCAGCCAACACACACAAATCGAGTCGACTGTCCCGAAAAGTAACAAGAGCCGTGAGAAGATTAAAAGCCGACAACAAGACCAGGCTTTCCCTCGCCGAAGTCAGCGTTGCCATCAAGAACGCACGCAACTCCAGGGCCAGCGGGCCAGATGGCGTCTCCGCTCTCCACATCAAACATCTTGGCCCAGTCGCTCGACAATTCCTCACAGACATCTACAACCTCTCCCTCAACCGCAACATCATTCCCCGCATCTGGAAGCAGGCGACCATCATCCCCCTACTAAAACCCAACAAGCCCGCTGACAACGCCAAATCATACCGCCCAATCTCACTCCTCTGCCCAGCGGTGAAGGTGCTTGAACGGTGTCTCCTGCCGCGTATCCTGCGCTACCTTCCGCCCGAAGACCACCAACACGGCTTCCGCGCTAACCACTCAACAACAACAGCGCTGTCTACCATTGTCACAGCCGCAGCTACAGCAATGAACGATGAGCCGACACGACACACTATCTTGGTGGCAATCGACCTATCGAAGGCGTTCGACTGTGTCGACCATGACCTCATCGTCGTCGAATTTATGCGCGCGGGGCTTGACAACGTTCTCGTTAAATGGCTGGCCAATTACGTCCGAGGCAGACAGGCCAAAACGCTCTTCCGCGGGGTCCTGTCGTCCACCTGCATCGTGCGCAGTGGGGTCCCACAAGGCTCAGTACTGTCTCCATGCCTCTTCAACTTTTACGTCCGCGACATCCCCACCCCTCCGCCGTTCATCAAAGTCGTGTCCTACGCAGACGACTTCACCGTGCTAGCCAGCGGCAACGACCTTGAAGCGGTGTCCGCCCCACTCAACGACTACATCCAACATCTTTGCGGCTTCTTCGCCGGATGCGGCCTCTCAGTCTCCGAAACCAAGTCCACGTCCACAGTGTTGACATCAGGCCGCAAACCCGCGGTCAAATCCTTCACTCCACCCATATACATCAACGGCACACGGCTTCCCAGCGACTCCTACCCGAAAATTCTGGGTGTCGTATTCGACCCAGGCATCAGATTCGAACGCCATTGCGAGTCAATTCGGTCGCGGGTACAATCACGCAACTCGATCCTGAAGGCGCTGGCAGGCACTAGCTGGGGACAAAGCAAGGAGACCCTCAATGTCACCTTCAATGCCATCAGCAAGTCTATAATAAACTACGCTGCGCCGGTATGGAAACCAACCGCGAACAAGAAGGGCATTGACCGCATCCAGCCAGCCCAAAATGCCGCGTTGAGGGTCATTTCCGGCTGTCATCTGATGTCAAATACAGACCACCTTCACCAAGAGTGCAAGCAGCTGACTGTCAACCGCCATCTCGACATGGTCAGCGCGCAATTCCTGGCAGCAGCGCAACTTCGTGAACATCCCTGCCACGATACGACATCCGACCCTCACACGAAAGCCAAACGTCGACCTACTCTTCAGTCCAAATTCGCGGAAGCTGTACAACGCAACACCGTAATGACGAAGAAGAAGTACGACTACGGCAAAACGCTGAAAGCGATCCACACCGACTTCGTCTCCCAGGACAAGGCGGCACTCAGCGTCAATCGGGTCCTGGGCACCAAACCACCCGACATCAACCCAGAAGAAGAGTCGCTGGATCGGCGTACAAGATGCACCCTGGCGCAATTACGCAGTGGGCACTGCCGCATGCTGAACTCATATCGCAATCGCATCGACCCAAACATACAAAACGTGTGCCCTCGATGCTGCACCGAGCCTGACACGGTCGAACATCTGTTTCGTTGCAAAAGCCGACCCGTATCCACGAGCCCAATCGATCTGTGGCGTAACCCGATCAAATGCGCAGAAGATCTGTCGGACATCTTCAGTCAACTATGAGACCACGACAACCGAATGTTGGCAAATAATCAATCAATACACGGTACCGTGAAACATCAGCACCAGGCTTTGGGAAAGAACTGGCCTCAAGTCTTCAAGTCAAATGATTCATTTCGTTTGGTTTCACTTTTTAAACAGTCTTTCTCGTCTGTTAGTGGTATCAGATAACTAGAATACAATGGTTTCAACTTTCAATGCGCTGAAGGCAAACCATACTAACACGAGCTCGATTTCGGAGCTGGCAGAATAGTGAAACATTCATAAGTGGCTGCTGATTTGGGAAATGAATATAAATATAATTTTTCGCGATGATCCTTGACTGATCTCCACTCCCCAAGAATTAAACGAACATACTGCCAAAACCGACCTCTAATAATAATTGGATGTTCACCCGAGTGTTGCATGTCCCAAACAATCAAGTTCGTGTCGAGACCACCCGAGATCAGAAATCGATCGGTCGGATGCCAGGCGCAGCACGTCACTTTGGCCGCGTGGAACGCCCAGTCTTTCTCGGATGCAACCTATATGTGACTGGAGTGAAACATCAGCTGGCCAGTGATGGAACAGTCTACGTTCTTGATGGTGAAATTTTCAGAACTGGAGGAAGCAGAAAGTTTTGAGTACACAGTACATTGATCACAATTTTCACTATTATAGTGGTGATGACTAATGAGGAGTTTAACAGCAGAGCGGAAACAAAATACCCTTATCAGAAAGTTTGGCAGAATATCACAAGGTTTGACCACATGGAGGGTGCAATGTACTGTGGCTCAGGTTTTCTTATTTCAATGGACATGAATCATGCAAGTGTTTTTGTTCAGATTTGGCACAAGCATGACTTGAATGAAAACCCACCTTGAAATCCTCCACTCGATACGGCACGACCCTGCGTGCTGCATCAGTGACAGCCAGGTAGTCACCGCGATGACTGCAATGAAATTATGGTTTGTGCTCATTTTCGGTGTTTTAGACCATTTTGGAACGTCATTGACAACAACAACTGGAGCTGAAACTGGATTGCATGACTTTATGGCAACAGTGACACTTAAGCTGCTCACAACAGTTGGACAAAACACAAGAATCTTGAGAACGCGTGATCGAAACCACTTGAAATAACGCAAGGAGATCACCATCTCCTTCACACGACTTGACTGGCGATGATCTCAGTTGCGACAACAGACACTTGGCAATGAGAGTCACAAAGAAACAGCAGATGCCGGTAAATACACTTGCTTCGGTCCAAGATCTCCAATCAGCAGCACACCTTCGTCATCATATCGCACTCGTTTCTGAGAATGTAAGATCAAAACGCTGTCCGTTCAACGCACCTGAATTTCACCGATGATATAGCGCCCTGATGTGTCAATTCTTTCTCCAACGCACAGCCATTTGGACCACCATCAGCCCCCAATCGGTAGACGCGCACGATGCTGTCCTGGAGTATAGATACATACATACATCTTTAAGTTCAAGTTTATTCTCGACCTTGCGCACAAATTCAGTCAAGGCGGGATATTTACCCATAACGCTGTTAACAAAAACTGTGTAATTATGACTTAATGAGGATCTTTCGAAATTTACTGGCGAGTAGAGATATTAATTTCAACCAGCGCGACAAGTTAGTGCCAGACAGCTGATCCGAAAAGAACGGCCTTGATTTCCGAGTTTTTGCAGTCGATCTCCAAAAAGCCTAATCAATATTATGCCAACCTGATCAAAAACCGGTTTCGGCCTCACCACAACAAAGTTTGATATTTACAAAAAATAAGCTAACCAGGAATCACTTATACAGAAATCTACATTTTAACAAACTACACCCCCCCCCCAAAATACAACTAACGGCGCCTCCCACAGCGAGCATCTGTTTGCTGGGATGCACATCCACACAGGATGCCTCATAGTTGGTGACCACTTTGGTCGCACCACTCGCAATGCTGCCATCGAAGAACAACAACACCTCTTTCTGACAGGCAACTGCCGTCACGTCGCCTGCAAAAAATTATGCATAAAAAACTAGTGGCGCAAAGCAAAGGTATTTGAAAAAAATGCGCGCAAATCTTAAAGATGTTAAAAACAGCAGACATTACCATTTATTGATTAAGAAAAAAAGCTCACCATCGGCGGTGACAGAAATGCCACGCGGCTGTGAGTGCAGGCCGGTGTGTGTGGGTTGGAGTTTATCTGGAAAATAAAACGATAATCGATCCACCGGATCTACACTCACAATGAGCATAACCCAGCGTAAATTCAAGCGCACGGGAAATGTTTCGGTGTTAAAGTAAGTTCCGCATCAAAAACGAAAAACTAATCACACTTGTTGCACAACAAAATGAATAAAAAAACTTAAAAAAAGAAACACAAAGTTGCGGTTTCTGAGCAACATTCGAAATAATCAAACAAGAGAAACAACAACAACCAACCAATAGCGCCATCCAGCACGCCATACGTGCGCGCAATGCTGTCGTCCCATCCAACGGTGGTGAGCGCCTTCATGTTCGCATCGCATTGCACCCCGACCACCTGTGCTTTGTGAATGTTGGGACGGAGACGTAGCGATGCGCCCGACTGACTATTCCAGCGACCTGGAAGTGAATATTGCATTTGTCTGGCTTATTTTTTGACATAGCAAAGCTCGACTTGTTGGTTGCTGCGCTGCGTTGTCTTTTGAGTTGCTAACTTGCCTGTCTGCACGAATATCATTCACCACATGGTATTCTGGCAATAATCTATCAACTCAGCACAAACGAAAGTTTTTGTTACTACTACTTCTGCTACTGCTACTGTTTACAGCTGGCTTCTTACATTGTTCCATGCTGGACGAAAATAAATCACAACAGTACTTATCAGCTCAACTTTACTTTACGAAGCTGTCCACACGGGTAGAACCCGTGTGACTGAGTGCCGATACCTAACGCGAGAACGGCCTTGCATTTTCGCTAACTCCAATGATACCACTCGAGCTCGAAAACCCAAAAAAGAATAAAAAACTAAATTCAGCATTCATCCATCTGCACACTCATCCCACTCACACATGTTGCCCTCCGAGTCGGCCGTGAACAAATGTCCAGTTTCAGTGTTGGTGGCCAGCGCCGTGATCGGTTTGTTGTGTCCGTTGATCGTACGAATCGGGTTGCCCGGGTTCTGGCGTTGTCAGAAAGCTTTATTCATGTGTTTTTCGTCTTGATACGTTATTGCCAACCTGTTGAACTGGCATCACGTTTCATATGAGTTGAGAACATTTCTTGTCATAAATTGCAAACGGTAATTTTTACGAATCACAGCATTTGCAATCATGGAGAAAACATAATCCGGACGTTTCAAACATCCGTCTTTTGCGTTGTGTTCAGACACTGTCAATGAGTCAGGTAGCAGTGAGAATGTGCGTGTTTTATCGATAAGTAAAAAAATTAATCCATTAGTATTCTCCAAATTCCCCAACCTGCGCGTCCAAATAGGATATTGACCCACTGAGACTGACGGCCAGCTGGTGATTGCCGACACACAAACAGCCGAGTTGTTGGTCCTCAACGGCTGAGCCCATGTTCCACGAACTGGAATGGACGTGCATGAATGAATGGTGAAAGTGCGCGAAAATGTTGTTTGTCAGACGAAGGATGATGCTTGTGTTCGTATGCTTGATCTTCATTTTTGTTTTTGGTCCAATGCAGGATCAAGAGAACCAACAACGATGCAACTGCACGCGCTGGTCATTATGCTCCGGTAAAATATCAAACCTTGGCGAATGGTTGACAGCCGCCGTGCAGTTGATGATTCACTGCTGAATGACCTGCCTTCTTGGACAGTTCACCATAATAAAGCTTGTACGAACGTTTTTAAAAAAAATTCCGAAAATAAAAAAAGGATGAACTCACACCACGACTTGTCTCGTCTCCACATCCCACCATTTGCAGGTCTTATCGCCGGATGCCGTCAGAATGTGTCGACCATCTGAAAAAAATGAACGTTCACAATTTTCTACTCAAAGACCTAAAAAAACGCAAGTCTTCTCATCCAACCTGGCGACCAGCTGACGCCATACACGCCACCACCATGAGCCACGTTGCCTTTGAGCGTCGAGTCAATCAATTCACCAACAACTTCGCCTTCGGAACCCTCGAAAAGAAACACCTGAAGATGAACACTTATGATAAAAATTGCAACAGCAAACCGCATTTTTTGGCAAAGAAAGAGAATTAAGTGACCTTTCCATCTGCGCCACAGCTGGCGAACAGCGCGCCAGTGGTCGGCTGATATCGTACGCATTGTGCGAAACGTGTGTGCTGGTGGAACAACTGTAAAATGATGGATAAATGGAAATTTGATTGTCAAGGTCAATTGGGCTCAAATTAGTTTGGAACATGACTTCAGAATTTTCTTGACGTTTAGGACCGAAAGAACATACCGATCAATGAAATGACTGAAGATATATTATGCAAACAATGAAACATTTTCATCGGTAAGTTTCCTCTCATATGAGCCGAAAATACATTCCCGTCACTCATACTTCGCACCAATTCATGACAACGCGGAAACATTTCGCTGCCACCGTCAACCAAGTGACAACTGATCCAATAATCCGTGAAACATCAGCCAACCGTTTTGAATTTGAACGGCGGCCCTTCGAACATGGCGACGCTGTTGTCCTCGCTGGCGGAAACGAGTCGAAACGGACGTTCCGGCCGGAAATCGATTGAATTCATCGTCTTGGACTGACCCGATAGATTGCCATTGGATGTGCCCGTGTCGAACAGGAACACGTGACCGAACCTGTGTGTGTGCGTGGATGCAATGGAAGAGAAAATCACGAGAACTGTATCGATTTAGATGATCCGATCCTGTGCTCTGGAATTCATAATGACTCTAATAGTGCAATGATTGTGTACGAGCATTGATCTATCCAAGGAAAATGTTTCTAGATACCGATAAGGTCAGGAACAATCGAATCAAACGAACAATGTCACATGGAAATCGCAAACAAAACCCATACTAAAGAGCTAAATTTTCGCAATGTCTCCTCACCGTTCCCTTCCCTCTCCCACCACCGCCACCCGCTTGCTATCTGGTGACCAGGCAATGTCCTTGATTGGACCACTGATGACGGGGTATTCGGCCTGAATGACATATTTTGAGAACACTTTTCGATTTTGCACATTTTTCGAGAGCTTGTTACAAAAATTTTTGGTAGGTTTATTAACGGTAGTGAAACATGAGCTGTTCGTTGCGCGGCGACCAAAAAACACAAAAGGGCTATGAAGCTCTAAATCAGTCAGGAGCGGATGCAGATCTACCACTTGCTATCCAGATTTAAAAATAATTCGTTTCATTTGCGCTGCAAAAACAGGGTCTTCAACCGCTTACAGGAAGTGTCCCGCTGGTTGAAACGAGTTTGATCAGTGAATCTCAAAACACGTTTCACACGAACAACGACGTGACAATGGCGTTACCAAACATTGAGCAACCAGCGGCAAGTTGTCAGATGTTTCACAGACCTTAACTGACGCGCCAAGCTAACACAAGGCCAACCTTGAGCAAGTGTTCTTTCTGCGTTGTATCCCAGATCCGCACCTTTCCACTGTTGTCCCCCGAAGCAATATAATAACCACTTGGTGCATATTTGGCACACGTCGTCGGCACACTGTGTTCCGTGTACAACTCGCACAACGCAGGGTTCTGAGGGGGAACCAATCGTATTATTGATTGAATGAGCTGAATGTTTCAAATGTATGGCAAATGAAATGTGGAACGTGGTGATAGTTTCCATGCTCCCACGTTTTTCTGATATTAAAAGCAAAAAAAGCATTGTCAAATCAAAACGTTCCGTGACCGACACAAGAACAACTGTGAAAGCAACTCGAACTAATTATGTTGGTTCCCGTCGCGTGCCGCACAAAACACGATAACCAGTCAAATATTTCACCTCAACATTTCGCATAATCACACTGTTTCCATTGCAATACACGAATTTTTGTTGATCCGGACTTGCGCCCAGTACCAGCGGCATGGCCCGCTGCGTGCGTGGGAGTGTGGCGTAGGTGCTTTCTGCAAAAATTTCGAGCTTTTGAAAGACATACATACTGTCTGCCACCGCCTGTGGGCATGATAACGCAATATTGCAAACATATTCAACAACAACATTGTCACTCACTATGTACATATTCCTCCGCATCCATCATCACCATGATTGAACGTTGTACGATAAATTTATATCTGAAAAAATAATTGAAGCATTTCGAGGTTCGTCAATGCAACACAGCAATAAGACCACACTACCGAGACCAGACTTTTCGCAACATAGCAAAAACGTCAAAACGGCACGTTGTGAGCGGATGAGTATATTGGGGCGTGAAGCCTGATCATCTTCTTATGCATGTCAGTTGGTGATTTCAACTTTTCTTTTAATTTTTTTGTATTAAAACAGAGACAATTCACAACGAGAGCCAAGCGTGTGAAAATTTGAAATTTCCCATTGCCTGAACAGCTTTAGATTGCAGAATTCCACAAATCCGGAAAATAGTACTGTAACCATGGAACTGATAGCTTGCGTGCCCTGGCCCGAGTTAGACAGTTTATGACTCACAACCTGTGTACCTTGCGCAGTGCTTCTTGCGTATGTTGTTCACAATATATTGCTGTTCCTTTGCTTCGGAATATATTCTGCAGCCAGCTAGCAACGTCTAACATGCTACATCCACTCACAAGCAGGGCAGATGCTATCATACAACACGTTTTGCCAATGCGCTACTTCTACGGCTGCCAGAACAAGCTGTCTGACACCAACGGGGAGCCCCTTCCCACTCCCGAAGATAATAGTTTGTGGCACATCCCGACAAAAGTAATGCTTTTATGGGGCACATCGCGTTTCCAATTCGCGTGAAACGTCGTGATAGACCTCAATAAAATTCTCAAGTTCTAAGGTGCTCTACTTTAACACAATCATAACACGTTCTGACAAATTGGTACTAGGGTTAGAGAGATGTCGGGTGTCAAAAAAAGTGTAGGTGTCGGGTGTCGGGTACCTCTAGATGTCGGGTTTTTTTGGACCCGACATCCGACAGCCGTCACCCGACACTTAGGGTTCAAAACATAAGTTTTGATGAGAGAAGAATTTTGAGAGAAATTTTCTTCGAACCAAATGTTTCCGAAGACGCAGAATGTGACATTTTGGTGTTTATTTCGTGTGAAAGTACTTGAATTCAGTAATTTGAGCCAAAAAATTGCACTAATGATGCAAATGAGCAAAAATTTGCCTGTTTTTGGTCCAAAAACAGGTGTCGGGTTTTTTCAAAAACTAGATGTCAGGTGTCGGGTTTTTTGCAACTGTCGGGTGTCGGCTTTTTTTCTCAGATGTCGGGTACTTCCAGATGTCGGGTCGGGTACCCCCCCCCCCCCGACCTCTAACCCTAATTGGTATACACACATGTACTGCGAATGTGCACAAACTGTATGTATGTACGCGCAATGGAACCTCCACCCAGCGAAGAAAATGAGTGACATACAGGATGCGGTAAATATCAGGGAAAACCCGGTGCCAAATAAGGTGCATCCCCGATGATGAACTTTGTTATCAAAAAACCACAACGCAAAAACGTTACACCAACGCCACAGCATTTGACACCAAGACATTTGCCAAAGATGTGATACACGAAAGACACAGCAACCAAATCATGCACAAATCGCAACAGATAACCGCAGGTCACATTTCGCAATGCAACCCAAAAGTCGGTGCAGTATATAAACTGCTTGCAATTTCGAATTCAGTCCCCTTCAAAATACAAGCCACGTTCAATCTTTATCACCATATATCCGCGTATTATATATTTTGTTTGTAACAGAACAAGGTAGAGGGAGGCACAAAGTGTGAACAGAAGCAAAAACGCGACATCAGAGATAAAGGAATTTTCACAAGGACAAGAGAAGAAGATGATGATAAACACTTGAACACTTTCAATATTAAAATTGAGTTGCAACAAAACAAGAGTTCATATGTTTATTCGCAAACCCCCACCAAACCCTCTGTCATATCTTGTTCCCCATTTTTTTGTCAAACGCAATATTGCGCCGTCGCCAGAGTGGGTCCTTTCAAGTGCTTGCAGCAAAAAACGAACAGTATCTTTGGGTACACTGTCATTGTCAATCGTAACTGCATCCGATCCCCATTAAAAATTCCTGAGAAAATATCCCATCACAAGCAGATCCGGGCTTGTTCAAACAACAAACAGTAATTTAGTATGCACAAGCCAGGATCTGTCGCGGGATACTCCCACTAAATCCGATCCTCGCAGCATAAAAGACTAATTTTGGCATTTTCCGAGTTCCAGCGCACATTGTCCCCACTTTTGGAAAGCTTCCCGGATCCCGGTCAGTTAAAGTAAGCTCACGCTTGTACGCCAGATTGCCGGAAGGAAAAAGCGGCTGTCTGCTTCGCGCATTTTTTTTCCGTGGGGTGAAGAAAAACGAGGAACAATGTATTGGCATATGCAGCTACTGTATCTGTAGCTTAATTAAAAAATCTGCTGAACATACAATTCCTGCGATGGGCGAGACATGTCCAGGTCTTTTGCAGGTTCAGCAAACAGAACAGAACTCGAAATTATGCTAATATTGGGTACCCAGTAGAAGCGATTTCAAACTTGCAAAAAAATGGGCGGTACTCGATAAAAGCAGATAAAAATGAATGGCAGACGAGTACATAGTAATCTGCGCGTGCATTCTGGTGAACAAAAACAAACGCTAGAATTATACTACAGTAGCACCAAACATTTACAGAGAGTTCGGAACAAAAAATTAGACAGTCATTATAATACATTGCGAACCTTCACCGCATTATGAAGAGAAACTACATTCAAAGAATAATTGGTCTGACACAAAAATAATTATTTTGTGAAATAAGCATATGAGGTTAATGCTGTCTATCATACAACGCGATATACATATCTAGCGGTACAAAATGAAAAAAAAGGGAAACGGACGTTAGTTCACACAAAAAGACCACCACCAAGATAGTCAACCGAGAGAAAAAGCGTGCCTAATTATTAACCCAGAACAGTGGTGTCGTTGGGGAGGGGGTTACCCCCAAGTATCCGGTATCTTGATTTTTTCACCCAGGGGTATCCGGTATCCTGACTTTTTGTCCAGGGGTATCCTACCCTAAAATTTTTCCGAAAACCGTAAAAATCGCCCATTTTTACCTCCAAAACAAAATCGCTTGCTGGCGCAAGCATAATCCCCAAAATGACCATTTTTGCGCTTTCAACACCGATTTTGCTCGATTTTCCTGTAAAAATGTTGACCTTTTTTGAACAACCCCCCTGGGTATCCGAGGATTTTGTTTTAGGGAGCAATCCACCCCCCTGGTATTCGAGATTTTTCATTTTGGGTATCCGGTATCCTGACTTTTTGATTTCCCAACGACACCGCTGACCCAGAAACCAACGATTCACAATGATATCATCAGCACATAACCATCAACACGCACGCAGCGAACAGAGAGCTTTGGGAAGTACATGGACCGTGCGTCAGTGAGAAAACAAATGAGCAAAAACAGTAGAATACGATGGGAAAGATAACATTAACCATTAAAAAACGTAATCATTCATTCGTGCTCACGGAGCAAAGCGAAGCAAACATGAGCCAGCGAATACGAGTAGAATGATAGCTAAGTATACTGTACATTGCGAATGATGTAATTTTTTTGGGACACACAACTTCGTGCAAAGTGATTGCTAAACCAAGTCAAAAAACCGATATCTGACACTTTTGGGCCAAAACGAAAAGAATTAGTCCAGAGACAGCGACCGACTACAGTAGAGAGGTTTGATACTGATACTAAACCTGCGTACCCTTTCATCGGATTTGAAAACGACAACGGCGACTGTTCGGTCTCGATTCGGCTTGCACTGACGATGCTTCGAAGTTCACTCATGCCATGCCACACATTTAAACCAGCGTAAAAGCTCTTATTCAACTAACTAAAGGCTGGTCGAGATTTGTGACACGTGTAAACCTCGAAATATGGTCAGTGCAAAGTCACATGATTAGGGTGCCCACAGCTTGCCACATCCAAATCGAGAGAACGAGTATTATAGTTTGAGTTCATACCAGACTAAATTGACCAATGATTTATGTCGTGCTTTCGGCGTCCGATATCTCTTCAGCCACGTGACCAGTGTGACGGATACCGGTCTTCAACAATGGGGTGCCCATGCCTTTACCTGGAAATATTAATTAACCTTTTAAAATTTTTTTATATTCTCCAAGCGAGTTGAAAACGCCAAAAGTAGAACCAGGCAGTGTTATCGCCACCAACGTGGATGGGCGTGGTGGGTGACCGTCATATTTGCGTTAAAACAGGTAAGGGTTCAATTTTTTTCATTAGGGTTTCTATGGGAGCAGTGTGTAGCGTGCTGTACTGCGATCAAAAGTGCAGCACAACTGTAGGGATCGGCGTCGGTGTCGGAAAAAAGTCGGCGTCGCTGCCGACACTACTAAAGTCGATGTCGGTGTCGGCGACCAAAAGTGTCGGTTTTTCTCAGGTGTCGGTATGCAACATTTTGACCCCACGTTAGTATCAAAAAGGCTAATTTTTACTGAGATCTTGTTCCCAATTTAAAAAGTTTGCCGATTTTTTTGTATTCAACTACAGATCTTTGCGAGCGTTATTCGCACACTACTTTCGTTATTCAGTACTACGAAATATATTTGAGATCAACATGAAGAATACGAAATTTTGGTCGATGAGCGCTGGGAAATTGCCTACTGACGTTTGTAAGGGTCGAAATTAAAAGATTGTCAGTTTGCAAATAACAAACAAATTCACAGCCGAGCAGCTTTAGACCTTTTCGGAGAAACTAGTACGCGTGCAAAAGCGATTTTAACAGTTTTAGCGCCATACCTTACGCTCATTGTTAAAGCCCCCAAGAACAGTAGCACACCACCGCGCTCAATCAAAACCATTGTTATGAAAACCTTCGATATTTTGAGTTATCTAAAAAAAGTGCGCAAGGAAATTTCCGAAATGCGCAACTTCCTTGTGTGAAACTATTCTACGTTCTCTAATAACGCTCTAAATCTCTAATAATGCGCTAAAAGTAGAAGTTTTGCGCTGAAATTACAAATTTTCGAAATTTGTCTTGTCTTCGAAAGTCGGTGTCTTGGAAATTTGAACTGTCGGTGTCGGCGTGTCTTTTCGTCGTGTCGGTACTTTCCAAAAAAGCGTCGGTGTCGGTCTAGTTCACCGACGCCGATCCCTACACAACTGTACTCTCAAAATGCATAACACATGAAACAGTTTTGTCTCTGCCACGTCGACAACTCTTGAGAAATAAATGGGGCTGTTATTGCCATTCTAACTTGTGCCACAAGGAAAGTTGATGGCACAGGGCCAGAGATGTAGTTTTTTTCGGAATTTTCCTCTTCTTTTTTAGAAAGTAACCTTAATTTAGAAAGTAACCCTAACTTTTTTGATCAGAAAGTAACCTTAAAAGCGGAATTTTTTAACATCTCTGCACAGGGTCATAAAAATTGAAAAATATGGGCGGCGCGGCACAGTGTTGTATAACGAAGGAACTATATTCTCGATTTGGTCGATTTTTCAATGATGGTTTTCCAGAAATGAAAGTAAAATATCTGGCTCTGTGAATATTCCGCAACATCAAGCTCCATGGTCATGTCACCTTTGTCAATGAAACCAAAAATATCGATCAACCAGAACCAACTTAACACGTTGCACGATACGGTCACCGAGAATGTGGTGTTATCGCCTCGTTGCAGAATGTACGTGTGCGCTGCCTCGTGTGGCGTGCTCGGGGCGAACTGAATGCGCAGCACGTGTTTGGTCTTTTCTGCAATAAATTTGCATCCAGATCTGCGCATGCGGTTGTGCAAAAAGAAGCAGCCGATGTCCATGCTTGTTTTTCAAAGCCGTGTCAAATTTGAAAAACCCCAACCTTTGTCTGCCATTGATTTCAATAATTTATCGTATTCGGTCGGATTTATGTGCTGCACGGAATCGCCGAGATAGAACGGTATGACGATCTGAATTTCGTAGATCTGATGAATCTGAAACCACGAAATATAAAACAAAATAAGCGAGCGTCCTCAAATGATGACAAATGGATGAATACCGATACCGATTAGGGTTAGAGGTCGGGGGGGGGGGGTACCCGACACCCGAAACCCGACATCTGGAAGTACCCGACACCCGACATCTCAGAAAAAAGCCGACACCCGACAGTTACAAAAAAAAACCGACACCCGACATCTAGTTTTTGAAAAAAACCCGACACCCGACACCTGTTTTTGGACCAAAAACAGGCAATTTTTTGCTCATTTGCATCATGAGTGCAATTTTTTAGCTCAAGTTACTGAATTCAAGTATTTTCACACGAAATAAACACCAAAATGTCACATTCCGCGTCTTCGGAAACATTTGGTTCCAAAAAAATTTTCAGACGGTAATTTCTTGCTTCAATGCAGCCCTCAAGGCAACCCAGACATTGAAAAAAATTTTCACTCAAAATTCTTCTCTCAGCAATACTGATGTTTTGAACCGTAAGTGTCGGGTGTCGGCTGTCGGGTCCCAAAAAACCCGACACCCGACATCTGGGGGTACCCGACACCCGACACCCGACACCTACACTTTTTTGGCACCCGACATCTCTCTAACCCTAATACCGATCAAACAAATGAAAATGAACCAATACTCACAACTAAAATTCCAACATGAGCATTGAGCGCCGTTTTGTCATCATTGACCTCCGAATGGAATGCACCTGAGTGTTCGGCATCTATCTGTTCTTCGGCAAAATGAACCCGACCAAGTGAATGAGTCCTGAAATACCGTAAAAACCTAAATAGAAGGTTCCGACGGGCTTCTATTAATCACGGCAGTGTGGTGGCAGGCCAATCGACCCAAGATACCCTGGGGGGGGGAAGGTTTTGGACTTACTCGAGATACCCCCCAGAGGCTACCCAAGATACCCCTATGGTCCGTCGAAAGGCGAAAGAAGGCCGTTTTTTGCATGCAATTTTACTGCAAAATTAGCCTAAAAATGCAAAACTAGCCGAAAATTGGCCTAAAATGACCTTTTTGGGTGTTTGCGCGCGGAGCGCGCGATTTTTAGGGGTTCCGAGGTCGAAAACCCCTATTTTTGCCTTTGAAAAGCATAAATTTACTTACTCGAGATACCCTTTGGGGTCGGCTCGAGATAGATACCGTAAAAACCTAAATAGAAGAGGGCTGTATTAATTCACTGACCCCATTTGGGGGGGGCTCTATTACGGGGGGCGCTATTCAGGGGGGCCTGTATTAATTCACTGACCCGAACCTGAAATTACCCTTCCCCCAGTGTAGAGGCAGGTAAATGGTTGCAAGGTACCCTTGGGGGGTGATGGATCCAGATGGTTGCAAGCATGCAAGGTACCCCCCTACCCAGCCTCCGGAAGGTTGCAAGGTACCCCTGAGGTCCGAAAAAAGGGTGTTTTTTGCATGCATTATACTGCAAATTTGGCCGAAAAAATGGTACTTTTTTGCGTTTTGAACGAAAATTTGCCTAAAATACCTATTATATGGAGGTTCGCGCGCGGAGCGCGCGATTTTTGGGGTTTTGAGGTCGAAAAACACCCATTTTTGCCTATAAAAACCATAAATTGATGGTTGCAAGGTACCCTCCGGGGTGGTTGCAAGGCAGAGATCGGAAACGGGCCGGCCCGGCCCGGCCCGACGTTCAGGCCGGGCCGGGCCGGGCCCCGGCCCGACGGTCGGGCCGGGCCGGGCCGACTTTTCGGATGCCGAAAAGGCCCGACATCATCGAATTTCAATAAAAACGGATTTTTTAGGCTAAATTTGCCAAAATTTCTCGCGATTCTGCAAATTAGTACCGACTTCCATGATTATCAGGTATTTTTAAACCAAAAAAAAACAGTAATTTTTGCACCAAAAAGTTGCTTTAAAATATCATCAGAAAAACTCGGGCCGAAAAAATCGGGCCGGGCCGGGCCGACTTTTTTCCAAGTCGGGCCGGGCCGGGCCGGACTTCCCGGCCCGAACTGTCGGGCCGGGCCGGGCCGACCCCCGGACCTCGTCGGGCCGGGCCGGGCCGAGGTAACCCGGCCCGATTCCCACCTCTGTTGCAAGGTACCTACCCTCCCCCCCAAGGGGTGGTTGCAAGGTACCTACTCCTTAGGGGGGAATCCCCCATCCCCCCAGCCACTACACTGCCTTCCCCATCCCAGGGTTGACTCGAGATAGATACCCCTTACGGGGGGAATCCCCCCTACCCCCCCCCCAGCCACTACAGTGAATCACGGCCCCAAATCTGAAAAAAATGTTCCCAGAAATAGAAGTGTCAAGTGTCCACAATCGACCGGGTTACGCCGTCTCGGCCTGGCTGTCATCGTGGGTAGCGTGAAATACATGCCTACCTGCCGTACCACGAGGCGAGAGGCGGCAACCCACCTGCTGTACCTTGTTGGGATGGGATCCCGGCAGTGCTGTGGCTACTTTTGCGGGGCGGGTAGGGTACATAGGTGGAAAAATCCGGGGCGGGTAGGGGGTAGTGTACCTGGAATCTTGGGGGATCCGGTTTGGGGGGAGGGGGGGGGAGATTTTTCGGGGCGGGTAGGGTTAGGGTACAATACAAGTTTTTTTGGGTGCCTATTTTTATATGCTATAAAGTGCATATATCGCGCGTAGCGCGCGATTTTTTGCACTTTTAAGGGTTTTCCGTCGAAATTTGGGCATTTTTGACCGAAAAATGGGCATTTTGAGGGCAAAAATCGGGGCGGGTAGGGTACCAGGGCGGGGCGGATAGGGGGCACTGTAGTGGCTGGGGGGATTCCCCCCTAAGGGGTATCTATCTCGAGTCAACCCAAGGGGAGGATGGGGGGAAGGGTATCTATCTCGAGCCGACCCCAAAGGGTATCTCGAGTAAGTAGATTTATGCTTTTCAAAGGCGAAAATAGGTGTTTTTCGATCTCGGAACCCCTAAAAATCGCGCGACACCTAAAAATGGTCATTTTAGACCAATTTTCGGCAAAAATGTCAAAATGTGCCCATTTTAGGCCAATTTTGCAGCAAAATTGCATGCAAAAAGGGCCTTTTTTCGCCTTTTGGCGGACTATAGGGGCAGTGTAGTGGCAGGCAGATGGTTGCAAGGTACCCTTGTGGGGGGATGGATCCAGATGGCTGCAAGGTACCCCCCTACCCAGCCTCCAGAAGGTTGCAAGGTACCCCCGGGGTCCGAAAAAAGGGTGTATGCTTTTTTCTGCAAAATTGGCCGAAAAAATGGTACTTTTTTGCATTTTGGCCGAAAATTTGCTCAAAATAGCTATTATATGGAGGTTTGCGCGCGATTTTTGGGGTTTTGAGGTCGAAAAACACCCATTTTTACCTATAAAAACCAAAAATTGATGGTTGCAAGGTACCCTCCGGGGTGGTTGCAAGGTACCTACCCTTCCCCCCCATCCCCCCCAAGGGGTGGTTGCAAGGTACCTACTCCTTAGGGGGGGGGGGAATCCCCCCCCAGCCACTACACTGTATAGGGGTATCTTGGGTAGCCTCTGGGGGGTATCTCGAGTAACTCCGAAACCTTCCCCCCCTAGGCAGTGTAGTTCCTGGTCCGGAGGGGGAACAGACGTACCCTCCACTATTTTCGGAGGGGGAACAGACGTACCCAGTGTAGTACTTGGTCAGGGTGTTGACGATAGATAGATTGGGACCCGAAATGTGTTGACGATAGATAGATGACCCAAGTCCGAAATCTGGGGGGGTCGACCCAAACTTGTTGACGATAGACAGATGATGGGGGGGGGGGGTCGCCAAAAATCAAGGTATAGTATAGTGTACTAAGTTGTTAATAATGTGTAAATATTAATGAAAATGTGCTTAGATGTACTAAATCCGCGCGTAGCGCGCGATTTTTTGCCTATTTGGGACAAAAAATACCGATTTTGAGCCATTTTGAGGCAAAAATGCCCATTTTGGGGTCGAAATGTGTTGACGATAGATAGATTGTTCCCAGAATTTGTTGACGATAGATAGATTTGCCCATAAGTGTTGACGATAGATGAAATCAAAAAGTGTTGACGATAGATAGATGAATTTGGGGGGACCCCCCCCCAGTGTAGTGGCAGGCAGATGGTTGCAACAAGGTACCCTTGGGGGGGATGGATCCAGATGGTTGCAAGGTACCCCCTACCCAGCCTCCAGAAGGTTGCAAGGTACCCCTGGGGTCCGAAAAAAGGGTGTTTTTTGCATGCTTTTTTCTGCAAAATTGGCCGAAAAATGGTACTTTTTTGCATTTTGGCCGAAAATTTGCCCAAAATAGCTGTTATATGGAGGTTTGCGTTTTTTGGGATTTTGAGGTCGAAAAACACCCATTTTTACCTATAAAAACCCTAAATTGATGGTTGCAAGGTACCCTCCGGGGTGGTTGCAAGGTACCTACCCTTCCCCCCCATCCCCCCCAAGGGGTGGTTGCAAGGTACCTACCCCTTAGGGGGCAATGGTGTCGTTGGGGGGGGAAGGGGGGGGTTACCCCCCCTAGTATCCGGTATCCGTATACTGTCATAAAGAACCGTTCTTTATTTTTCGTGGAAAAAAAACGGTTTTTTTCCGAAAAAAAACCGTTTTTTTTCCAAATACTTTTCCAGTACTTAAGAACGTAATTTCGAAAAATATAACAATTTCAGTGCAAAATTTGTTCGAAGTGACGAGAGTGCTCTTGAAGAGTGTTGAAGTCAGTCGAAAACACTTGGTTTACACGCTTTTTGGCCCATTTTGGGCCGATTAATTTTTGTGCTCGAGCCAATTTTTCACTGAAATCGAAAAACTCATCAGTTTTGCATTACATTTTTTTGGAAAAATTGGAATAAAGTACCGATATTTTTCCGATCAAAAACCGAAAAGGTACCCACGGAAAAATAAATGGAAAAGTATTCAGGTCTCGGAAAAAAAACGGTTTTTTTTCGGTTTTTTTTTTTCGGAAAAAAAACGGGTTTTTTTTCGCCTGCCAGTATAGGTATCCGAATCCGGTATCTTGATTTTTTCACCCAGGGGTATCCGGTATCCTGACTTTTTGTCCAGGGGTATCCTACCCTAAAATTTTTCCGGAAACCGTAAAAATCGCCCATTTTTACCTCCAAAATGCTCAAAATCGCTTGCTAGCGCAAGCATAACCCGCAAAGTGACCATTTTTTGCGCTTTCAACACCAATTTTGCTCGATTTTCCTCTTAAAAAATTGACCTTTTTTGAACAACCCCCCCTGGGTATCCGAGATTTTTTATTTTAGGGAGCACCCCCCCCCTGGTATCCGAGATTTTTCATTTTGGGTATCCGGTATCCGAAAATTTTGGATTTTGGGTATCCGGTATCCTGACTTTTTGATTTCCCAACGACACCACTGTTAGGGGGGGAATCCCCCCATCCCCCCCAGCCACTACACTGCCCCCCACCAGTGCTGTGGCTACTTTTGCGGGGCGGGTAGGGTACATAGGTGGAAAAAATCGGGGCGGATAGGGGGTAGTGTACCTGGGATTTTTTTTTGGGGGGGGGGGGGGAATCCGGTTTGGGGGGAAGGGGGGGAGATTTTTCGGGGCGGGTAGGGTACAACACAAGTTTTTTCGGGTGCCTGTTTTTATGTACTAAAAAGTGCATATATCGCGCGCAGCGCGAGATTTTTTGCACTTTTTAGGGTTTTCGGTCGAAATTTGGGCATTTTTGACCGAAAAATGGGCATTTTGGGGGTAAAAATCGCGGCGGGTAGGGTACCAGGGCGGGGCGGGTAGGGGTAGGGTACAAGAGCGGGGCGGGTAGGGGGGTAGCGTACCAGGCCGGGGCGGGTAGGGTACCATTGGGGGGACCCCCACCCCCAGCCACAGCACTGCCCCCCACCCCCAAGTACTACCCTGGACGTACCTACCTGGGGGGAAGGGGGGGGGAAAAATCATTTTTTGAGGTCGAAAAATTGGACTATTTTTGCCTTCTTTTGCGAAAAATCCCCAAAAAAGAGTATTTTGGCGTTTTTTGGAGGTTTCACCTAAAGTTTACCTATTTTTGGCCTAAAAATGCCTACCGTATTGTCGGAAATAGAACCCGGGGGGTCTCTATTTTTTCACTGGGGTCATTTTGGGGGGTTCAATTTATGGGGGGGTCAATTATTGGGGGGTTATATTTTTCATTTGGCCCCCCGACGAAAAAAATCATTGTTAATAATACCCATAAAAATGGCTTGTTTTCGGTATTTTCTGACTTCAACAGCGGCAATTATGCTTAGAAAGCTGTATTCTGTTGTGTACGCAAGCTTAAACAACGTTTGACACAACAACACAGCCCTACCAGAGGTCGCAATCGGGCCGGGTTTGGCCGGCCCGGCCCGGCCCGAGCCCCCAAATCTCCGGCCCGGCCCGACCCGTACCCCCAAATCTCCGGCCCGGCCCGGCCCGAACCCCCAAATCTCCGGCCCGGCCCGGCCCGAATTTTTGGCTCAGATTTTAACCCAATTTTTGTCATAATTTTTGCGATTTTTTTTAACCTATTTTTTGGTTGAAAACAACGGTGTTGCAGGGGGGCAGTGTAGTTCCTGGGGGGGAGGGGGGGTCCCCCCCCTAAGGTACACTAACCGCCGCGACCAAGGTACACTAGTACACTAACCGCCGCGTCAGGTACACTAACCGCCTCAACTTTTGCCTAAAATGGCCATTTTTAGGCCTAAAATGGGCATTTTTAGGCCTAAAATATGTGATTTTTAGGTCAATGTTCTCAAAAGTCGCCAAAATACCCTTGTTCTGAAGAATTTTTTCCAAAAGGGGGTAAAAATAGGTCAAATTTTCTACCTCAAAAAGTGACTTTTTCCTGATTTTGGGTCTTCCCCCCCCTTCCCCCCCCCCAGGGAGGTACACTAACCGCCTCACGGAAAAAAGGGGTAGGTACACTAACCGCCGCGCCGGACCAGGAACTACACTGCAGGGGGGTGGGGGCTTGCCCCCCCTAGGTACATACAGTATGTAGGTAGGTTGACGGACGCTCCATCTTGGTACACATAACAGTAAGTAGGTCGCCGCCCGGCGGCTGGTACAATAAGTTGCGATCTTTGGCTCAAAATGGCATAAAATCGGCATTTTTCACTCAAAATAGGCGAAAAATTGCGCGCTACGCCCGAAATGAGCGTTTTAGAGCGCATTTTCATCAATAATTAGACCTAAAAATTTTTATCCGCCCCCACCCCCTTGCTCGGCCGGTACAGTAGGAGGTAGGTTGCCTTTGCCACCCCAAATTTTTGGTGGTACAGTAGGTTGCCGCCCCGCCTGGGCAGCAACACCACTGGACAGTACTGATCACTTACTTGCCGAATCCGTCAGAAATTTTAGTATTTTTGACAAAAAAATCCCTACTTTTTCAGTAAAATAAGTCACTTCAGAAGCTTCGGGCCGGGGTGCCCGGCCCGGCCCGGCCCGACCCTCCAAATCTCCGGCCCGGCCCGGCCCGAGCCAAAAGCCCAAAATCGCGGCCCGGCCCGGCCCGATTGCGACCTCTGAGCCCTACCATACCACTAATCTGTGGTACGGTGAAAGTTGGGGGTGGGGTTCTATTAATGGGGGGTTCTATTTTTGATCTCGAGCCATTTAGGGGGGGTTCAATTAATGGGGGGGTTCTATTTCCGACAATACGGTATTTTAGGCCTAAATTTGCCCATTTTAGGAAAAAATTGGGGGAGCAGACGTACCCGGAGGGGGAACAGTGGGGCAGGCGTACCTCGGAGGGGGAACAGACGTACCCGAGGGGGGTCCCCCCCCGCATTTTGGGAAAAGCTAGTCCCGTTTCAAAATTGACTTCCCTTTTTCTCAGGCTTAGGCTTGGGCTTAGGCTTAGGCTTACTACCGTATTCCCTAAAATAGAGCCCCCCCCCAAAAAATAGAGCCCCCCCCCAAAAATACAGCCCCCCCTAAAAGGGGTCAGTGAAAAAATAGAGCCCCCCCCCCAAAAATCCAGCCCCCCCCCCCAACTTGGAATTCCCCCGCTTGGGGGTCGTGAAGTGAAGTTCCTGTATAAGACACCTTGTGTACAACGTTTGTGGTTGAGTAGATGATGACGTAAAGCCTTTTATGGAAGATCTGCACCTAAAAACACTCAATAATGACCAGTAACACCCTGACAGAACTCCATTTTAGGGGTATTTTTGGAACATTTTTTTGAGATTTTGGGCAGCGAAAAAATACAGCCCCCCCAAAAATACAGCCCCCCCTAAAAGGGGTCAGTGAAAAAATACAGCCCCCCTTGTATTTTAGGTTTTACGGTATTAGGCTTAGGCTTAGGCTTAGGCCAAACCTTGAGCCAACCCGTGCCTTCTATCGCGAAATCGAAAATTCGCGTTTTCTCTCTGTCAAGGCAACGGGACTAGCTTTTCCCAACATGCGTCCCCCCCCCCCCCCCCCAGGAACTACACTGCCCCTAGGGTTTCTTGGGTCGATTGGCCTGCCACCACACTGGTAGGTAGGGGGGTAGGGTACCGGAGCGGGGCGGGTAGGGGGTAGTGTACCAGGCCGGGCCGGGTAGGGTACCATTGGGGGGACCCCCTCCCCCCCAGCCACAGCACTGGATCCCCGCCCCAGCCACACTAACACCAACACCACTGCGATCAGTCAAACCCCAACCTGCTTCTTGATTCCGGGTTATCACAATGTTCCGTTGGGTGTGCACCGACGCATTTCGATGATGTTGTTGGGTCGGGCGGATGTTCACCGTTGGCATTTTCTGCCGTCGACATTCTAGCGTCGGTGGGCGTGTGCGGTCTGCCGTTCTTTCTGCTCCGCGGAATAAATGCGCCACGAATCTTTCTTTTTCATTGGATTTTGTTGAGTAACACGATTATAGTCCAATTCTACACATGTCAACAGGGATGAAATATCGGGAAAGATCTACTGGTTTGGTTTCAAACTCATTTATACGCTGCAGCTGCACGGCATTCCGTACGCGCTCATAAAATTATTGTACTTGCCTGCATGCGCTTTAAGCGTTGCTATATTTTTGAAAATTATACCCCTGAAAATTATGCCCCATATTTAAGCTGCAAAAGCAAACCGAAAATTTGGACACACAAAAACTATGAAGCCACCAGGGCCAGGTCTACGGAAGCTGATATCTTAACCCAGTGTAGTTCCTGGTCCGGGGGGAACAGGCGGTACCCCCTTTTTTCGGAGGGGGAACAGACGCAGTGTTGGAGGTACTCTGGAGGGGGGGATACCTACTGTACCGCGCTCGGAGAGGGGGGATACCTACTGTACCAGAGCCGATGGCCTGGGGGGTTATGTACCTAGGGGGGGTTGGGGGGTTAGGTTTTGGGGTGAAAATTTTTTATGTGATTATTATGTGTGGAATCGTGTGAAAACGTAGTATTTGCGCGCGTAGCGCGCGAATTTCGGGTAATTTGAGGTAAAAACCACTGATTTTGCACTAATTTCGGCCATTTTGGTCAAAAATTGGCACTTTTGGGGCAAAATCGGGGGGGATACCTACTGTACCGGGGTGAAAATCGGGGGGATACCTACTGTACCATACCAAACATCGGGGGGGATACCTACTGTACCATGCGAGGGGGGATACCTACTGTACTGGAGGGGCTACCCCCCCAAACCCCCCCACCTCCAACACTGAACAGACGTACCCACCTGGGGGAAGGGGAGGAGGGACCCGGAAGGGGGGGAGGACCCAAATTTGGAGAAAAGTCATTTTTTGAGGTCGAAAATTTGGCTCATTTTTGCCCCTTTTAGGAAAAAATCTCAATAAAAAAGGTATTTTGGCGATTTTTGACGACATTGAACTAAAAATCACTCATTTTATGCCTAAAAATGCCTATTTTAGGCCAAAATTTGCCTATTTTAGGTAAAAATTGGGGGAGCAGACGCACCCGGCGTGGGAACAGTGGGGCAGGCGTACCATGGAGGGGGAACAGACGTAAAGGCAGTCTACGGGAGGTTGTCACTCAGCCCCCGAATACCGTAACCCACCGCAAGCGAGATCGTTGCGAGACCCATGCTGATCGCTGCTTATCGACACGTGTATTAGCGGCAGCAAGCTGGAAATTGTCATCGTGCGCGCCGACCACCAAAACTTAGAATTGTTGGTTGGTGTTGGCGCTAACACGCAAAACATAGATAAAAAACAAAATGGTCTCGACACGATCTTTGCAGATCAAAATTACGGTGGGTTACGGTATTCGGGGGCTGAGTGACAACCTCCCGTAGACTGCCTATACCCGAGGGGGGACCCCCTCCCCCCAGGAACTACACTGCCTTAACCTTAACCTTAGCACTAACCTTAACTTTAACTTTATTAAAACTAACGTTAACATGAAGGGCAAATATGATGGAGAAAATTACTTCCAAAAAACGCAAAGGATTTTCCCTAGATGTTTACATTTATGCTAACATTGCTGTTAAGGTTAGGTTTTGGTTGAGGTGATTCGGCTTCTGGGGACCTTCCCAACTAAAGCACAATACGGCTACGTGACCCCAAAAGTAGGTAACAGATTTACACGAAACTGATGTTCTGCAAGCGAATAATGAGTGCAAGGTCGGTTTACAACTGTATTCCCCCATAGTCAACGAGTGATATTTGCGCCCAGCCGTAACGCGCACTCCTAGAATGTATATTATTAGTTCCGTGTTTCTAGTCCGCGTGATCAATAAGTGGTCCTGACGCCCGGGCAGTCCTTAATATCGTGCAGTTCTTAACACGTCAAGAAGTGTCTAGCTACCTGTATGTTCAAGCTCTGACAGCACGTTAGTGTACCGCAGTGCGCAGTGCACTCTTTGGGATTAGTGTCCGAAGCAGGACAAAGTTTAAACTGCTCGTTGGTGACGTGCTTGGCTTATTTGAAAGTTAATTGGACGTGATGACAATATTTGCCAAAAACTTTTGGTGCACGCACAACTGGCCCGACATTTTGCATGCAAAAGGGATTAGACGACGGTGCTAGCTAATCAATCCTCAACACAATGAAAGAGAAACTTTGTTCCAAAAAATGGATATGCAACTTTTGATTTGATATTGATTCCATTCCGCTTTTCTTTGCCCTAGGTTCGGACCGCTCGATCCCTAAATAATATATTCGCCCAGAAACATCGCTGAGATTAGCAACGAAAAATGCAAGCTGAGGTTGGTTCTTTTGAAAAATTTCGTTCCGTCCGGCAGACTGACACCCGCGCAACACAAAGGCCGCTCGCAAAACCCGGTACGGCTATACTGGCAGGCGGAAAAAACCACCCGTTTTTTTTCGAGACCCGAATACTTTTCCATTTATTTTTCCGTGGGTACCTTTTCGGTTTTTGATCGGAAAAATATCGGTACTTTATTCCAACTTTGCCAAAAAATTGTACCTAATGCAAAACTGATGAGTATTTCGATTTTAGTGAAAAATTGGCTCGAGCACGAAAATTAATCGCCCCAAAATTGGGCCGAAAAGCATGTAAACCAAGCAGAGGTGGGAATCGGGCCGGGCCGGGCCGAGGTTTCGCCCGAGTGGGCGGCGGGTTTATGGGGGGAAAAAAAAAAAAAAAAAAAAAAAAACCAAACCAAGTGTTTTCGACTGACTTCAACACTTCAAGAACACTCTCGTCACTTTTCGAACAAATTTTGCACTGAAATTGTCATATTTTTAGAAATTACGTTCTTAAGTACTGGCCAAATCTCGGCCCGCCCGATTTTTTGAATCAACCTAATTTTTACGATTTTCCTGAACCTCTTTTCTGGTGGATGGAAAATCCATTTCCATTGCTTTCGTTCAGAGGCGGGAATCGGCCCGGCCGAGGTTTCCGGCCCGAACTGTCTGGCCGGCCCGGCCCGAGCCCTCAAATCTCTGGCCCGGCCCGACCTCTCGGGCCGGGGTGCCCGGCCCGGCCCGAACCCCCAAATCTCCGGCCCGGCCCGAATTTTTGGCTCAGATTTTAACCAATTTTTGTCATGATTTTTGCGATTTTTTAACCTATTTTTTGGTTCAAAATTCATTGTTTTCCATGAAAAAGTCGTCAGATAGACAATATTGATCACTTACTTCTCGAATCCGTCAGAAATTTTAGTATTTTTGACAAAATATCCCTACTTTTTCAGTAAAATAAGTCACTTCAGATTCAGAAGCTTTGGTCCGGCCCGATTGCGACCTCTGAACCCGGCCCGATTCCCACCTCTGCTTTCGTTTCAATGAAAAGGTTACCCATCCGTCAGACAGACAAGTGCGTAAAAATCTAAACAGAGCCCCCGCCCGGAATAGAGCCCCCTTAGGTTTCAGGTACACTAATTTCCAAATTTTCCAAAAATTTCCAAATTTTCCAAAGGAAAGTCCCGAGGTCGGTTCTCAAATCGGGCAAAAACGCCATTTTTATGCGTTTTGGTCCACTTGTCCAGCATGACTTATCCTCACGAAGCAATTTTAGACCACATTTTGCAAAAACCAGGCGTTACACTAGCATAGTAGTGGCAGGGGGGTTACCCCCTCTCAGTACCTACCTACCACAAAGCCCTTGGGGGGGGGTTGAGTACTTACCTCTCACAACTCCAAATCTTACCTCTCACAAGCAATTTTATACCTTTTTAAGGCAAAAATCGGTGTTTTTCGACCTTATTTTCCCAAAAATCGCAAACCCATCCATAATACCTATTTTTAGGCGATTTTCGGCGAAAATTTGGAAAAAGTACTATTTTTACCTCATTTTTTGGCCAAAATTGTATCACAAAAACGGTGTTTTTTTCGCCTTTTTGGGTGACCAAAATCATACCTCTCACGCTTCCGGGCCCAACCCCGCATCATACTTACCTCCCACCAGTGTAGTGGCAGGCCCCTGTGTGGGAGGTAAGTATGATGCGGGGTTGGGACCGGAAGCGTGAGAGGTATGATTTTGGTCACCCAAAAAGGCGAAAAAACACCGTTTTTGTGATACAATTTTGGCCAAAAATTGAGGTAAAAATAGTACTTTTTCAAAATTTTCGCCGAAAATCGCCTAAAAATAGGTATTATGGGTGGCAGTGTAGTTCCTGGTCCGGAGGGGGAGATAGCGGACCCCCCGTTTTTTTTCGGAGGGGGAGATAGTGTACCCCCGAGGTGGGGGGAAGGGGGGGGAAGACCCAAATTCGGGAAAAAGTCACTTTTTGAGGTAGAAAATTTGACCTATTTTTGCCCCTTTTTCGAAAAAATTCTTCATAAAAAGGGTATTTTGGCGACTTTTGAGAACATTGACCTGAGAATCGCACATTTTAGGCCTAAAAAGGCCCATTTTAGGCCTAAAAATGGCCATTTTAGACAAAAATTGGGGGAGATAGTGTACCCGGAGGGGGAGATAGGGGGATAGTGTACCACCCGAGGGGGAGATAGCGTACCCGAGGGGGTGGACCCCCCCCCTCCCCCCCCCAGGAACTACACTGATGGGTGGGTCGCGATTGTTGGGAAAATAAGGTCGAAAAACACCGATTTTTGCCTTAAAAAGGTATAAAATTGCTTGTGAGAGGTATGATTTGGAGTTGTGAGAGGTAAGTACTCACCCCCCCCAACCCCCCCTCGGGTTTTGTGGTAGGTAAGTACTGAGTGAGAGGGGGTAACCCCCCAACCCCCCCAGCCACTAATATGCCTCCCACACATGGGCCTGCCACTACAGGCCTGCCACTACACTGTACACAAGTATATAGTTGCAAGTGAAATAAAAACCGTTTTTTCCTGAAAAAAACGAAAAAAGACGTTTTTTTCAGAGAGGCCAAAATAGCGAGTGCCCGGAAAAATATCGGAAATTTTCAGAAAAATTCCCAAATTTTCCGAAAAAACTTGGACAGTCGCGAAGTCAGTTTCTCAAATCCTCCAAAAACACCATTTTTGTGTCTTTGGCAGTGTGGTTCCTGGGGGGAGGGGGTCCCCCTCATGGTACGCCTGCAGGGTTTATTTTTTCAAAACGGGCTAGTAGCAAGAAGCAAGTAAAAGCAAAAATTTAGTAGCTTTTTTGCCGCTGAAAAGCCAATTTACTAGCTTTTTTGGCCAAAATACAATATTTAGTGGCTTTTAGGCTACTAAATTTGAAAATTTACTAGCTTTTCAAAAAATTTAGTAGCTAAACAGCTGCTAAATTTGGTTAAAAAAATCCATGTACGCCTGCCCCACTGTTCCCCCTCCGGGTACGTCTGCTCCCCCAATTTTTGCCTAAAATAGGCAAATTTAGGCCTAAAATAGGCACTTTTATCCATAAAATGAGTGATTTTTACTTTTAGATGAATGTCGTCAAAAATCGCCAAAATACCCTTTTTATTGAAATTTTTTTCCAAAAAGGGGTTAGAATGAGTCAAATTTTCGACCTCAACAAGTGACTTTTCTCCAAATTTTGGTCCTCGCCCCTTCTCCCCAGGTGGGTACGTCTGTTCCCCCTCCGAAAAAAAAGGTTGTACCTCCTGTTCCCCCTCCGGACCAGGAACTACACTGGTCTTTGGTCGACTTATCCAACATGCCTTTTCGTCACGAAGCAATTTTAGACCACATTTTGCCCAAATGTACCCCCATTTTAACAGGCGACCAACTTTTGGCATGAAAAAATATCGAAAAAAACGTTTTTTTTTCGGAAAAATCGGTTTTTTTCCAGTACATATGTTCTTCCGAAAAAATTGCAACTATACACTAGTACACTAGCCGCCGCGCCAGGTAAACTAACCGCCTCAATTTTTGCCTAAAATAGGCATTTTTAGGCCTAAAATGGGTGATTTTTGGTCGATGCCAATCAGTGATGTAGTTGGTCGGAGCAAGAAAGCTAGCTAGCTGGAGGGGTCCGGCGCAAGAAAGCTAGCTAGCTAGCCGGGTACCCCGATTTGGGGGTATTGGTCCAGAAGTCAAAAACAGGGGTATAAAAATTGGTCGAAATTATGCTAAAATAAGCCTTAAAATGCGTGTTTTTGTGCATGTGTGAGAAAATTTGAACGAATTTGACCATTTTGGCCCATAAATTGGTCATTTTGGCGCTAAAATCAACACTTTTTTTACTTGGTGACCGGAGCAAGAAAGCTAGCTAGCCAGTTTGGGGGGTATGGGTTCCGGAGCAAGAAAGCTACCTAGCAGTTGGTGGGGGGGGGGGTAATACCCCCCCATACCCCCCGCCCCCAACCACATCACTGATGCCAATGGTGTAGCAGGTGGGGGCCCCCTAGGTACAGTAGGTAGGTAGGTTGACGCCCCATCCTGGTACTGTAGGTAGGTCACCGCCTTGCGGCAGGTACAGTAAGTTGCGATTTTTGGCTCAAAATGGCATAAAATCGGTATTTTTCACTCCAAATAGGTGAAAAATCGCGCGCCACGCGCGAAATTAGCGTTTTTTTTCGGGGTTTTCCGTTTCGGGGTTTTTTCGGGGTTTTCGACGGCCACCCCAAAATACCCTTTTGATGGAGAATATTTTCCAAAAAGGGCCAAAATCGGTCAAATTTTCAACCCTAAAAAGTGTCTGTATCCTGAATTTGGGTCTTCCCCCCGCCCCCCGAGGTACACTAACCCCCGCTCGGAAAAAAGGGTAGGTGGTACAGTAGGTCCCTCGCCTGGTACAGTGGGTATCCCCCCGATGTTTGGCATGATACAGTAGGTATGCCCCCCAATTTTCACCCCGGTACAGTAGGTATCCCCCCCGATGTTGCCCCGACAGTGCCAATTTTTGACAAAAATGGCCAAAATTAGTGTAAAATCAGTGGTTTTTACCTCAAATTACACAAAATTCGCGCGCTACGCGCGAAAGTACTATGTTTTCACACGATTCCACTTCCGCACATAATAAAAAAACATTAAAATTTTTCGCCCAAAAATATAGCGCCCAGTGGGTCAGTAATTTATGTTTTTGGAAAAACGGTTTTCTTTCGACCAAATAAATTACCAGTACTTAAGGAATTCCGAAGGACGAAACACCTACTTTTGGGCAGTTTTTTCCTTGTTTAGGGCATAACAAGTGCCTCGTGTGTATTGTAGGCCAGAAAAAGCCAGTTTTTTTTACCTGTTTTGGCCTATTTTAAATCGATTTTGTAACATAGTTTCGGACCCTCAAAAAATTTTTTCGCCATTTCAGACTAAAAAACACATTTTTCGACAAAGAATAAATAACTGGTAATTTTTTGGGTAATTTATTTTGGAAATTTATCTGGCTCCGGAAAAAACGGTTTCCTTCGTTTCTTACCAGGAAAAAAAACGGTTTTTTTTTCACGGTGGGCACTATACCCAAAAACCTACCCCCAAACCCCCCGCCTAGGTACCTAGCCCCCCCCTAGGCCGTCGGTTCTGTGGTACAGTAGGTATCCCCCTCTCTGAGCCCGCAGCCCAGTACAGTAGGTATCCCCATCCATACGTCCAGAGTGTCTCCAACACTGCCCAATACCAGGTACTGGGTATTGGGTGGCGGTTAGTGTACCTGATTCGTCGTGCGTGCGTCTGAATATCAGCAGCGAATTTCAACAGCCAATCAAACTACCTGTTTTTTAACCGCGTCATAACCACGTTTACCATAATGGTCATAAGCTTATTCCGCTGTACCTCCTGGTTCGTTCGATTTCAGGGTCAGAATTTATAAGAATCTCTTCATTCACCAATTCATTCAAATAATTATCATGTCCGGAGTTCACGCCGTGAAGGTTTGTTGTTCGCAATCAGGTCTGCAACCATGCTGCTCCTGATTTGTTGACACGCGCGTTTGTGAAACTAATGCTAATGCTCCAACAAACATGAACTGTACCAAGCATTTAGCTGATACCTTTTCCTGCTTTTAAAATAGTTTGTTTGGAGGCTGCACGGTACTTTGCTAGCTTTTCATGGAAGCGAAACTTTTTGAATAACAGAATGTGCTTCCTCGCCACACCAGTGCTATGGCTAGAGGGGCCCCCGAAAGGTACAGTATCTTCCCTCTCTGGTACGGCATGTGGCTGTGCCCCCCGCGGTTTCATGCAGTATCTCACACTTTCTGGTATCTCCGCCTATTTTGACCCCATTTTACCCCAAAAACACCTTGTTTGGTCAAAAAAATGGCTGAAATTCGCCAAAAATCGTCCGTAAGTGCCCAAATTTGCGCGCTATTATTAGAATTCTGCACATTTTAACCCTTGAAAAAATGCACTCCCATCCCAACTTCTAATGAAAGTAGTATGGTACAGTATCTCCGCTTAAAAAATCTTCCCCACCCCTCTCCCCCGTATCTCGGTCCCCCAAAAAAATTGTCAGATGGAGGGTACAGTAGCTCCCTCTTTTTTGCCTCAGGGTATAATACAGTATCTCCCCTCAGAAGTAGCCACAGCACTGCGCCACACCATACTTTTACTGCACAAAACACCAACGTTTGCATGTTACCTACTTATTTTACCTACTACACACACCTTATTGATAGCTCCTAATCGTTAGAATCGTCTACTGGCTCACATTTTTGTATTAATAGAGAGGCTGCCAGGTATACTGGCCAGATCTATAAAATCAGTGTCCGAATAGTATACTACAGAAAGCTTTTCTTACCTTTTCTGGACAAATCTTCAGAGTTCTGGCTCCAGAACCTGTAATATCGATTTACTCACTGTCAGTGCTGTGGCTACTTTTGCGGGGCGGGTAGGGTACATAGGTGAAAAAATCCGGGGCGGGTTTGGGGGGTAGTGTACCTGGGATCTTGGGGGGAATCCGGTTTGGGGGGGGGAGATTTTTCGGGGCGGGTAGGGTACAATACAAGTTTTTTGGGTGCCTATTTTTATATGATATAAAGTGCATATATCGCGTGTAGCGCGCGATTTTTTGCACTTTTAAGGGTTTTCGGTCGAAATTTGGGCATTTTGGGGGGTAGTGTACCAAGCCGGGGCAGGTAGGGTACCATTGGGGGGACCCCCTCCCCCAGCCACAGCACTGCTCACTGTCCACAATCAGAAAGACATTCCATCCAGAGGGGCCCAACGCTGAAGTTCTAATCGTTAATTCTGCTCAAATAACTTGTGTGGTGTTGGTACCTCTAGTTTCCCCCGAACAAAATTGTTTTCTAAACGATGCACATTTGCCATTTATTTTCTCGTCACAAATTATCCAAATTTTGCTTTCAAGACCGTCACTATTATTGATTGCCCCACAATTCTTCAACCATTCTCTGCTCAACCTCCGCATCCGCTTTGTTGACCCAAAAGCTACTCAATAATATTTCTTCGACTAATCCAAAAATGGCTGAAGATTGCCAGGTATGACATAATAAATGTAATGTGAGGTCAATCTTCGTTCGAAGCCCGATTATACCATTTCTAATTATTACGGGGACCGGTTTCTGAAGTCAAGATTGATTCCGCAGTAGCAGATGTTGTTCTTGTGGTGTGCCGTGTTTTTGAATGTCCCTCTCAATTTGCATGTATTGTTTCCCCTTGCCGTTCCTTGCAGAATATTCAGATCATTGTGTATTTTTGCGCTTTATTTGCTTTTTCTCTTCTCTTTTCAAATAGACATGTCATTCATAACTCGCTGAATTGACAATGAACGAAATTAGAGCTGAATAAATTTTAACTAACTGAACTAAAGTTCGGGTCCCTAAATTTCTGCACGTTGTGCGTGCGCGCTGTGGTGCCGTGCCGTGATAGTGGCTCTTGGCTACTATGGCTACTTTTTCGAAATTTTGCTGGGAAGTTATCCTCTCTATTGTCTTTCTCACTTTTTCACCGCTTCCCAACTGTTATTGTCTTCGCCGTTACTTCAGCACGTTCCCGTCAACACGACCAAATGTGGCGTGCTCAACGTTTACGTGCAGGGAAACCTGGAGGAGAAGCAAGGAAAGACCGTCTTCGTTACTGTGCACGATCTGGGAAGCAATCGTGAGTTTTGGTGGGAACGCCTGAACCGATATTAGGTGTGTCGAAAAAATGTGGACTGGATGCGCTTTGTGAGAGCTTCCTGCCGTCGTGCTGTTGTTCTGGCCACTAAATAAAGTAAAATAATGAAGGATTGAGACACTTATCGCTCCCGAAAACGAACGTCTCGATTTCGTTTATCTCTTGCGCCTGTCAAGTTAAGACTATCTGTTTCGAAATAATAGCATAATGGGGTTGATAACAGAGAAATATTTTTGATTGAGCAGGCGGCCAACCGCAGCGCTGCATACGTATTTATGTTCTGTTGCTTGTGTTCTTCTTCTGCGTATCACTTTGGTGGTGAATTTTCTCTGTGTGAACGAAAGCACAAATGGGCGCACAGTCAGGCCAGGCAGGGTCGGTAATTTTTATCGCTCGGTTTGAGTCACTCTTGATTTTGACGAGAAATGTGATCACTTACTATTTGTCTGAATAATCAGGGCAGATGTTCATGAACATTGCGTTCTGTTAGACTTTCGCCTTGAAGGCCAGGCTGTTTTATGCCCGTACTTCTCCAACATCGACTGTACAGTGTGCTGCATCAAGAGTTAAGATAACTGAACCGGTTAGGTTACCAATGTGTTGCTTGGCTGTTTTATGTGTGAGCGTGTC
The DNA here is from genome assembly GCA_030248065.1 of Rhynchonema sp. JSB1_4. Taxonomy (NCBI): domain Eukaryota; kingdom Metazoa; phylum Nematoda; class Chromadorea; order Monhysterida; family Xyalidae; genus Rhynchonema; species Rhynchonema sp. JSB1_4. The sequence goes on from JASAMV010009133.1 coordinate 61,617, forward strand.
TTTAGTTCGGGTGCTGTTATGAGTTGTTTCTGCCTGTTGTGTGTAACATTAGGTGGACAAGTTGTGGGGACAGTGTTTTTTTTGGAAAATGCGCACTGTGTTTGACCAGGGGCTGTTGTTTCTTGCCACGTCTTGGTTTCTCCCACTTCAAGGGAGCTTTCGGTTTTGCGCACGTGAGCAAATAAACTCAGTTTTTGCAAAATGTGCTTTTCCGCAAATTTATCAAACTGCACGTAATCAAAATAAATGCCCGCATTTCCGAGCTGAGTCATGAAAACAGAAAATTAGTATGATCAACTTCGCTGCGCAATGCGTTCTCCAGTTTGAATTGTCATGTTTTTTGCCGAACACAAGGTGTCGGAAGTTGACAACAAGTTGTTGTCCGTGTATGTCAACTGCAGCAGGTTGCATAGGTAGGTCAAACTGAGGGTTACACAGTTGAGTCGAGCAACTGGTCGGCGGGGCACATGGCGTCCAGTACCTGGCGACCTCATGACATTGTGACGCATGTTTTTCCTGTAAAGGCAAACTACGCCAACACGAGCCCGATTTCGAAGTTGGTGTGGGTTCAACACGAATAGAAAGAGAAAATCATTATGCTCCACTTTGTATTCTTCAACGTGTAACATTTCCCAATCAGCAGCCATGTCAGAATGTGTCACTATTCTGCAGCAAAACATGGAGCTCATGTTGGTGTAGTTTGCCTATACTTAATATTGTGACACCTTAATTATTGTCACTAAACAACGGCTTTGCTCAAAAAAAGCCAGACAAAATGTATTGCGTTGAATGGTTGATCAACACAAGAAACATCGTGGATCACAAAACAGTTTGCAAGTGGAGTAGAATGCAGCCATACAAAACGGGCATAAACTTAAATGTTACGGGTTGCGTGTTTGCTGCCGGCCGTCGGTGGTTCACTTGTCGGTTGCTCTGAGGTCTCAGACAAAGTGCTCCCAGATAGGTCAGAAGTTGACGTGTAGTACATGCGTGGAATATCCTAAGCGTCACAAACCAGCTAAACGTTTGTGCGTTGTCTTGTCTGTCAATGTCAGTCTGCGTGAGTTAAGCTTTATCGATCCAACTTTGACTGACTGACTAAACACAGCACAGAAACCCACAGTTGCGTTTGTATTCTAACTCGGCTTGTTTGTGTACATAAAAGAAGGGGCAGAAAAATGACCGACTGTTTCGTTTCCCGAATAAAATACACATCAGTCAGTTGGCGGATGTCTTTATGAAGGTCAGATATGGTCGGGGGTTCTGGTTCTGTGATATCTGATATCGTTTTTGGCATCATGTGGCCCGGGCGGTTCTATGGAGCTTGAATGCCAGAAACGTAGAATGTGCTGAACTTTTGTAACCAGCGATATCATGCGAAATGGTGAGCTGGCAAGGTCTATCATTGCACCGTAATAGTGGGGCACTGTTGCGAATAAAAAACAGCTAACAGCCATAAAACACATTTCCTGACTTGCAAGCTGGCTTTGATTCAAATGAGCTGGCCAGTTTTCTGCTATCACCGGCCGATTTTATGTGCAAATCTGATATCGCTTCTAGTTGCTGCTCTATAATCATGCGAGGTGGGGGAGCTCACATACCGCTCGGGATGAGGCTTGAGCACATTAGATTGTGCTGCAGCTTGTGATAAAGCATCGTGGAAAATTTAATAGTATTGCGAGCTGAAACAAATGAAAATGCGTTTTAATCGCATCATGTTCGAATAAGAATTGTTTCCGACTTCTGAGAAGTACTGTCGCTGTCCGAAAGCGGTTATTAACACAATAATGTATGACGTGACGACATATCCCGCGCCCATCTAGACCCGGTAGTAACTGGCGGGTGTCTCTTCCGTAAGCTGCTTGCCAGCTATTATGTACAGTACATGTTTCTAGACCATCGGTAAACACATTATTCACATACTGCATACATACATACACTCAACACTCTTACCGCTGCCGCGGCCCCGTGCGGTGAAAATGCGCGGAAAATTTTAACTACGTATGTGCACGGACGGACTGAGACCGTACATACTTGTGCACGAACATACGTGCCTGTGTGTACGCAACCCGGTTTATCTTATGCATACTACAGAGCAATAGAAGCTGGCTGGAGCGTGATGTACATATGTGGGACTCTAGCTGTACATAGGTGCTGTCTGTCTCCAGCTGCAGAAGGTTGGGGGTTGTAAGCTAGTGCATCAGGGTTAGCGCACTCTAACGGAGTCGGGGGATGTCTTCTATCGCTTTATGCGACTGCCAGTCACAAGCCTTCAAACGCAGTTTTTTGCAGTATTGGCGTCTTGGTCTTGGCTGTTTGGTTTTACGGATGGGGTTGCCGGCTTTTGGCTTGCGATTTTGAGATTTTTACGTGCGGTTTAGCTCAGCTTGATGATACTGTGGAAATCAAAACCAAACAAAGCGATTCGTGTGAAAGCACAACAAGAATAGAAAGTTCTTTACTCAATGAACGGAAGCAACGCTTATGTTTGGGTCCAGTCAACGTCATCAAACTTGAGAACATGTTTCCCAATGACTGTAAGTTGACTTCGTTCCTTCGACATAGCAATACATAGTTGAATCCGATTACGCATCAAATAATAACCACATGTCAAGCAATATACTACATGTTAAAAAATTGAATTTTAATTTCACGCTTGTTCGCAGATCAATCGATGATCGATTTTGTCAACCATGAATCGATGGCCGATGTGAAACCCAAGTCAATCTTCATTCACGTTTGTGTGCCCGGACAGGAGAATCATGCACCTGCCTGGAGAGGAGAGTTAGTCGGTGGTTTTGTGGTGTTTGTTCTCAAATTTGTGAGATATGAAATGCTGTTTTGCGCCAAAGTGAGAGACAAGTACCGAGGAGGCGCATAGCGGTCTGATAAATCAGATGTGAAAACGAGCAATCTTGTTCCATTGTTCAAGTATGTTTCGCGATATTTGATAGATTGCGTGACTAACTGATGTGTTCACTATCAAAATTTAAACTAAGGTGTCGAAATCCTCAAATAAATACTCTGCGCATGCGCACAACAATGTAGTATAGAGCAGGCTGCTGCAAAACGCTGCTGTAATGCAAATAAGTCCTTTCCAAAAATTAAAATTAAACATCACATTGTGTATCGATTTATGTAGTATTCTGCCACTCAAAATATCAAAATTCGACATTCCAACGAATTTGGTTAATTCATCAGAACCTACCCAACCCTGGCCGAGTTGGCGTACGACCTGGTTTGCGTTCTGGACCATTTCGACATTCGCACATGCATCGGATTCGGTCAGGGCGCTGGCGCCAACGTTGTCGTTCGATTTGCGGTTTGTGCTTGCTTTTAGTCGTGGTTTTTGTTGCCTCTTCGATGCAGAAATCTTTATTTCCATCTAACGTTCGGGAGCAGCCAATTGGTTCTGGCAATTTTTCAACATATAACTGCTTTGGTCATTGTCATTGGTGTGTCTTTTTGGCCACCTTTTCTGAAAGAATTTTTGCCGAAGATACACATCATCAAAGGCTCTATCAACAGACGACTGCCGACGATGAAAAAGCAGCGGTCGGCTTGACCTAGCTGCTAAAACTTGAGTTTCGTTCAATTTTGTTGAATAGCTGGTTCCTTGCTAAGTGCACTGCAAAATAAAGATGTCTTTGTGAAAAACAAAAAACACATAAAAATGGTAAGGAAGTAAAGAACAAAAAATCCAAAACGTCACACCTGCAGATCACGCACCCGAATCGTTGTCTGGGCGTGTGTCTGGTGAAATGCACGTCGACCACCGCCGGCGTGATGGAATACGTCAAGGATAAGGTGATGATTTTCTCTTTTATTGTTATTTTATATTACTTTATTACTCCTATTCAGGGCCTGCTCATATTGTGTTTATTTTTCTCTTTCATTGTATTACTGTTTTCAGTACATCAAACTGCGACTGGACTCCGACAACATGCATCCAAGTGCCTGGGATTATCTCGTCGTGCACAAATTCGGAACGGTTAGTTGATTATGTTAAGAAAAACTAAGAGAACTAAGGCTCCCTTACACAGCTGAGGAGAGGAATCTGGGTTTTTCTATTTTTGTTCAAGTTTCACCTGGGAATCAAGGTTTTTTATTTTTATTCGATTTATGCCTGTGTCATCTAATTTATCTTTTCCAATTTTGCGTCGCGTTGCTGCAGGAGGTAAGACAGTTTCGTCGATATTTCTGTATACATATTCACTGTTGTTGTCTCTCGTATGTATTTAGTGCCTTATGATATTCCGTTTACAGATACGGCCGGGATAGTGGCAACTTTCTCCGGAATTTATTAATTCTCGGACTTTTGAAAGTTTCCGCAAACCCGGCCGTTTGTACTTGTACCTTGTCATCACACCGCATTTTAGTTGGCTCACGGTTTGCAGTGTGCTGCAATTTAGTTTCTTAGTGCAGTTTGTTTGAAAATGTGCATAGTTTTAGTGAATAGCGTATTATGCGTATTTAGATTTAGTGCAAAGTATTGCACAATTGTTTTGATACTAACTTAACGAAATGGATATTTTATGTCGTGGTTTGCGTGAGTGTTTGCGGTTCTGAAAGTAGGACTTACGACACAAAGACAAGCATGGCAGCTTGAAAACGACTTGAGAACCTAATCAACTTATTAAGAATGAATCTTTGAATCACTCCATTTAATTTTGTGCAGTATTTCGGATGTATTCAACCCCGCTTAACGTGTTTCAGCCATTTAGCGTATGATGATCATCACCCCTATTTTTAACCCTGGCAAAGTGTACTAAATCACGATTTATAATTTTAGCACGCGATTCACCCTCACTTTATTAATGGTTTAAGTCATTGAGCTCAATAACCCCGCATGTTGCGCGAAGCATGCGGCGAGTTTGTACACTACCAATTTCAACAACCTGTGATAGTTTTCGTACAGCTTCCCTCGACCACATAAACTCTGCATAAGCCTTCTGCATTGCGGAATTAAACTCTTCATGATGCCTACTGTAAAATTATAACTTAGAACTTTCACTTTATATGTAACTGGTCTCATTATCATGCAGTGCCTAAAGTTCGAAGCCTTTTCATAAAGTATATCTCTATCCGTTTCCCACTGTCTGCGTATACCTGAGAAAAACAACAACAACAACAAAGCAACAATCGTTTTTCATTGATGTTTCGCCAGCCATATATACATACATTACAGAAAGCGGACGAACAAAACCAGGCGGTCGTCGAATATATCGAGAACCTGAAGAAAGTGATCAACCCGGTCAATCTAGCCAAGTATTTGAACAGTTTCGCGAAACGAACCGATCTGTCGCACGCGCTCGCCAGTGATCTGAAGTCGGTTTGGTTTTGTGGTCGAGCTTTACGAAATTGAGCCTCTCATCTAGAAGTGGTAACCATGTTATTAAAAGTGGGCCGCTGTGCACGTTGACATTTTTGTTATCATGCCAATTATTACCTTGTGGGTTTTTTGTTGAGGTACTGGGTCAATGGCGCACTTTTACCAAATTCAAATGCCGTGTTGATCTAAGGCTCCGAAACTGTCTCCGAAAAAGTTCTGATCAATCAGGCAAACATTCAATATTGACACAGATGTGACACGCTGCTGGTTGTCGGCTCGAAGGCGTCGCACATCCAGACCGTCTACACAATGCACCAGGCGATGAATCGTGAGAAGACAACGTTGTTGGTCGTAGATGGTGTCGGTGATGTGATGACTGAGGCGGTGAGTATATGTATACTCTGACAATACTTTTGGGAGAAACTTTTCAAACACGTTGCCTGATCCGCAAAGCGCATTATGCGTGTGTTAGCTGCAGCGGTCACGTGACTGCCAGCCACTCAACACACAAGTCTAACGTAGTGATTTGCGAAATCCCACGAAGCTCATCTGGCTGCGCGAGCTGCGTGTGCTTTACGGATCAGGCAACGCGTTTGAAAAGTTTCTCCCCAAAGCATTGTCAGAGTATACGTGCGTGTGGCCCAGTGTTGTGCGCATATGGAGCGGCTCGCATGACACACGGACACATTTCCGTCTTCTGTGATCATCAAATAATCACGGACAACGAAAATCTGACATATTTTCCCCACGGAAATAGAAAAAAGAATTCTGTATGGAGATATTTCCGTGCTGCGGTTTTCGTGTTCAACCTAAGTCCGCCCCAGATCTGAAACCACCGAATTAACGTCATCACAATACAGTCAGCCTCATTTTCAGGCCGATAAACTCACACGCGGTCTGATTCTGTTCTGCAAAGGCTTCGGCGCCCTATCTGGCGTTTCCATGCCGGGTGAGAGTGATGGGGGCAGTTTGTATTGTTAGAAAAAATGAGCCTAAGCGGCTTGCGAATCTGGCAACATTCTAACCTGCTGATGTTACAATTGGCTGAGCCCCGGTTATGGTTTTTAATCGCGAAAAGTGTTATACCCGATACATTGGTAAAGCATTCCGATACCCGACCCTTCCGATCCCTATTCGTCAGTGACTAATTGCCAAAGTTACTAAAAGTTACTCTGTCTTTTCTTACTGTCTTTACCTGAAACGTCACCGAATTGCTAATATTGGCATTTGCGCATACACATACTTGAGATTTCAAATATACCGTGTATATAACACGGGTTTGGATTTTGGAGCAGCTTGCTCATTATTTCTGATGCCTGTTCAATCATCCAAATCCAACCCGTTCAGGTATGGAGAAGGCGCGCACCCTATCAGCCAGTATGGAGGAGGCCGACCGACCGCGTCGATCCTCCGTCGGCGAACGGAATTAGGTGCGTTTGGCAATAGGAGGAGGTTTGTCTGTTTACTGATCTTGTGGGGTTTGCGAATGAATCGTTCGAGTGTTGCTGCACATGATTAACTTTCTGAATCGACGGGGGCTCTTGGTACGTCATTCGCACTGACTGACGATGGCCTCGGGCACCGCTCGTCTGTGAAAACAGGTCAAATTGGGCAAGCAAGACCACGCTGTACTCTTCTTGTCTGTTCCGGTTCAGATATGAACATTGACAGAAACGTATGAAATTCAAAACAATTACAGTGACATTGTCCAATGGATTTTTACAACTACAATGACCACCACTACAACTACAACAACTACTGCTATATGAGGTACAGCTGAATGTGCCCAATTGATGTCCCAGTAGCCACTCATTCACTATCATTGTGTTATCATATTGATGTCTTATCCGACCATAGTTGCTCGCTTTGTTGGTTCGTAACGTAACATTAAATCTGAATCACACCTGCAACGGAGCAACTGCGGTTTTGACATTGTGCATTCTTTTCCGCGCGAAAATCATCTACCATCTGACTACGGTTGAAGTTTGTTGAGAAACAGTATTCCGTTTGTGTCTAGCTCGACCCGCTGGTAGTTCGTATAATTTTGTTGAACATATACAGTACCTGTCAAAATGTGTTCTCCAAAGTTTCCTAAATTGTTTATTATATTGCGGCGAACTCAAGTGCTTTTAGGGAATTTTATCGACATTGTTTGTGTGTTAGCCAGATTAGTAGTGAAAAGTAGTTCCTCATTGGAGTAAAACAAAACAAACATATGTATTATAAAACTGTAGAGATTCAAAGGCCATTCCAAATCTTATATATTTTACCTGTTTTTATTATGATCTTACGGTTCGTGTTTTTTTATTTGTTTGATTAATATTACGCAAGTTTTGTCCTCTTTTAGCTGTGTTTTTCATAATTGTGGTATTTTGCTCTTTTTAAGAATAGCGATCTGAGTAATGCGAGGTAGTTTATGAATTTTCTATTTTTGGTTGATCTATCGGTAACTTTTCCGAAACTCATTGAACTGTTATCCTAACAATTGTCCACTGCTTGTTTTTATCTTGATAACTTTTGGAGCAAAACATTATCCTTGTGTGAGAGGAGTACTTCTGGTTTTATCTAACTTTCGAGCTTGTTGTCTTGCAGCAGCACTATTTTTCTGTGTTTTTTGTCAAAGTGTGCGCTTTTCCAAATTAGGTAGGCGTTTTTTAATTGTAGTGTTCCGTGGTAGCCATTTGCCTCCGATCTGTTATTATATTGTGCGCTCGTACAATTCATTTTGTTAAAAACATGCGGTTGAAAACATTTAAACTTGATAGTTTATATTAGATTTTATATCTTTGTAGCGAGAGCTCAATAATGTGCATTGACAGTTTTTGGCTTGGGGGAACAAAACAAAAAATTTCACCTGTCGAATTCTTCGCCAAAACCTGCTTAGTTGTTGATTATTATTTTTTATCATTTTACACATTGCTAACTTTCACACTTTATGCATCCCTATTTTAGCTGTCAACACATGGGTAAATATAATTATGTCACTGCGTTCTCTCCAAATAAATATCGCTCGTTGAATTTGGTGCAGGTTCTGGTATTAGACTGAAATCAGACCCGGGCTAGAACTTGTACCGAATAATAAGAACATTTGTGTAGTTTTCATGAACTGCCTGTTCGCCTATGTACCCAATGTTCCATTGTAAATTACTGTCTGTTTCCTATATTTATTGTCCGTTTTGGCTAGGATCCAGTGTGAAAGAAGGGGCAGTAACTATTTGAAACATTGCAACTATTTTGTTGTGTAGCAATTTTCATAATGATGTTACTTTTTCTATTGTATTAGTGATCCAAATCAGGTAAAGCGATAGATTGCCGTTTGAATAAAGTAAGTCACCCAGAAATACCCAAAGAATGGTGCGAAACCTAAGATCACATCTAGGTTCAACGTTATTTATCAAGCAAAATGAACATCCATCTTGTCTTCACAATCTGTGGCGCAACAACAAAGTGCAATAGTACAATGAAGCAGAAAATGATGTTTCTGAAAGTTATCATAAAAACCCTTGTGACTATCACCCGCTTTGCGTGTCTCTGCGCCGATTGGTGTTGGGAAAAATTGGCTCTTGCCTCGATCGCGTGAGTTTTTGCATTGCCTTATATTTCGTGATTTGAGCAACCAGCAGACAAGTTGCTTCCACACAGCTAACACACAGCTTTTTTCAAACTAACGTAGAACTCGTCTGTTTTCCGGAATCCGGAAATGTTTCGTATTTTTGTCTGCAAATTATTTCCGGATTTAACCTACTGTAAGTTCGCCCTTAGGGCGGACTTAGGTTAAACAGGAAACCGGAATCCAGAAATATTTCCGGATTCCGTGCTCAACCTTGAGTCCGCCCTAAGGGAAAGTTAGGCGGCCTCCATGTATAAATACGACGTTTCCTGTTTCCTAGTTTCGCACAAAAGAGAGTAGGATCTCCCACTTTCGTGTTTCGCTTTTTTGCAACACGAAGTAGGAAATGTTCGAGCAGCTCAACGTAAATTTTTCTGTGGCAAAGAATTTTCTATGGAATCCTAATTTCGGTATTGTACGATCCATGTCATCTGCATCAACAACATCATTGTGATGCGTAAACCACTATGGTAAGAAACAGTTTCAGTGCCCACTCGTGTGAAGCACGTCGAGTTCTACGTGAACGCTCGCTGCCAACAACTGATTGCCGAAGCGTCCAGGCATCCCACAAGCTACACCGAAGCCGCGCAAATCTGGCTGGATGAGTGTTCGCCCGAACAACTGCAGTCGTACAAATCGCGCAAAGCGGTCGCTGAGTGTTTCAGAAAAATCGCGCAGCTGGTGAGCATGGACTGAACCCCAACCTATCCTGTTTTTGCAACGACACTAACAGAGCAAACATTGGCTCGTCCTTTGCAGACCCCTGCGAAATTCGAGGCACTCAGGGCACAGGCACAACAGGTGTGTTGGTTTTACAGTGAGCGGACATTGAGCTAAACTATGTATATTTATTGGAGATTGCCGATTAATTCTCCCGGGGGCTTGATTATCTGGGTTTTATTTCTGTTTTGATTGAGTTTCCAAGCAAAACGATTATCCCGCCTGATATCATTCGCTAATGCTGATCATTCCGCCTGATATCATTCGCTAATGCTGATCATTCCGCCTGATATCATTCGCTAATGCTGATCATTCCGCCTGATATCATTCGCTAATGCTGATCATTCCGCCTGATATCATTCGCTAATGCTGATCATTCCGCCTGATATCATTCGCTAATGCTGATCATTCCGCCTGATATCATTCGCTAACGCTGATCATTCCGCCTGATATCATTCGCTAATGCTGATCATTCCGCCTGATATCATTCGCTAATGCTGATCATTCCGCCTGATATCATTCGCTAACGCGGATCATTCCGCCTGATATCATTCGCTAATGCTGATCATTCCGCCTGATATCATTCGCAAATGCTGATCATTCCGCCTGATATCATTCGCTAATGCTGATCATTCCGCCTGATATCATTCGCTAATGCTGATCATTCCGCCTGATATCATTCGCTAATGCTGATCACTCCGCCTGATATCATTCGCTAATGCTGATCATTCCGCCTGATATCATTCGATACTCCTAATCATTCCGCCTGATATCATTCGATACTCCTAATCATTCCGCCTGATATCATTCGCTAAAGCTGATCATTCCGCCTGATATCATTCGCTAATGCTGATCATTCCGCCTGATATCATTCGCTAATGCTGATCATTCCGCCTGATATCATTCGCTAACGCGGATCATTCCGCCTGATATCATTCGCTAAAGCTGATCATTCCGCCTGATATCATTCGCTAAAGCTGATCATTCCGCCTGATATCATTCGCTAATGCTGATCATTCCGCCTGATATCATTCGCTAATGCTGATCATTCCGCCTGATATCATTCGCTAATGCTGATCATTCCGCCTGATATCATTCGCTAATGCTGATCATTCCGCCTGATATCATTCGCTAATGCTGATCATTCCGCCTGATATCATTCGCTAATGCTGATCATTCCGCCTGATATCATTCGCTAATGCTGATCATTCCGCCTGATATCATTCGCTAATGCTGATCATTCCGCCTGATATCATTCGCTAATGCTGATCATTCCGCCTGATATCATTCGATACTCCTAATCATTCCGCCTGATATCATTCGATACTCCTAATCATTCCGCCTGATATCATTCGCTAATGCTGATCATTCCGCCTGATATCATTCGTTAATACTAATAATTGCGCCTGATATCATTCGATACTCCTAATCATTCCGCCTGATATCATTCGCTAATGCTGATCATTCCGCCTGATATCATTCGCTAACGCTGATCATTCCGCCTGATATCATTCGCTAATGCTGATCATTCCGCCTGATATCATTCGCTAATGCTGATCATTCCGCCTGATATCATTCGCTAATGCTGATCATTCCGCCTGATATCGTTCGCTAACGCTGATCATTCCGCCTGATATCATTCGCTAATGCTGATCATTCCGCCTGATATCATTCGATACTCCTAATCATTCCGCCTGATATCATTCGCTAATGCTGATCATTCCGCCTGATATCATTCGCTAACGCTGATCATTCCGCCTGATATCATTCGCTAATGCTGATCATTCCGCCTGATATCATTCGCTAATGCTGATCATTCCGCCTGATATCATTCGCTAATGCTGATCATTACAAAACGCACAACAAAATCCGAATGCGTTTCAAGTTGTCGGGCATGGTGTTCAGCTGAATGGTGCTCAACACAATGCACAGCAGCCGGCGAACGCGCTTCGTGGATTTGGGAGCGACGGTCAGTTGGCATCACAGTTTACAAAATATCAAAATTGAACTTTCATTTGCAAACCAATCATTCTCGGTGCCAACGTAGGTTTCGCTGAACAAAACGCAACAAAATCCGAATGCGTTTCAAGTTGTCGGGCATGGTGTTCAGCTGAATGGTGCTCAACACAGTGCACAGCAGCCGGCGAACGCGCTTCGTGGATTTGGGCGCGACGGTCAGTTGGCATCACAGTTTACAAAATATCCAAATTGAACTTTCATTTGCAAACCAATCATTCTCGGTGCCAACGTAGGTTTCGCTGAACAAAACGCACAACAAAATCCGAATGCGTTTCAAGTTATCGGGCGTGGTGTTCAGCTGAATGGTGCTCAACACAATGCACATAGCAGCCGGCGAACGCGCTTCGTGGATTTGGGAGCGACGGTCAGTTGGCATCACAGTTTACAAAATATCCAAATTGAACTTTCATTTGCAAACCAATCATTCTCGGTGCCAACGTAGGTTTCGCTGAACAAAACGCACAACAAAATCCGAATGCGTTTCAAGTTGTCGGGCATGGTGTTCAGCTGAATGGTGCTCAACACAATGCACAGCAGCCGGCGAACGCGCTTCGTGGATTTGGGCGCGACGGTCAGTTGGCATCACAGTTTACAAAATATCCAAATTGAACTTTCATTTGCAAACCAATCATTCTCGGTGCCAACGTAGGTTTCGCTGAACAAAACGCACAACAAAATCCGAATGCGTTTCAAGTTGTCGGGCGTGGTGTTCAGCTGAATGGTGCTCAACACAATGCACAGCAGCCGGCGAACGCGCTTCGTGGATTTGGGCGCGACGGTCAGTTGGCATCACAGTTTACAAAATATCCAAATTGAACTTTCATTTGCAAACCAATCATTCTCGGTGCCAACGTAGGTTTCCGCTGAACAAAACGCACAACAAAATCCGAATGCGTTTCAAGTTGTCGGGCATGGTGTTCAGCTGAATGGTGCTCAACACAATGCACAGCAGCCGGCGAACGCGCTTCGTGGATTTGGGCGCGACGGTCAGTTGGCATCACAGTTTACAAAATATCCAAAATTGAACTTTCATTTGCAAACCAATCACTCTCGGTGCCAACGTAGGTTTCGCTGAACAAAACGCACAACAAAATCCGAATGTGTTTCAAGTTGTCGGGCATGGTGTAGAGCTGAATGGTGCTCAACACAATGCACAGCAGCCGGCGAACGCGCTTCGTGGATATCATTTTCCGCCTGATATCATTCGCTAATGCTGATCATTCCACCTGATATCATTCGCTAATGCTGATCATTCCGCCTGATATCATTCGCTGACGCGGATCATTCCGCCTGATATCATTCGCTAATGCTGATCATTCCGCCTGATATCATTCGCTAATGCTGATCATTCCGCCTGATATCATTCGCTAACGCTGATCATTCCGCCTGATATCATTCGCTAATGCTGATCATTCCGCCTGATATCATTCGCTAATGCTGATCATTCCGCCTGATATCATTCGCTAATGCTGATCATTCCGCCTGATATTATTCGCTAATGCTGATCATGAAGCCTGATATCATTCGCTAACGCTGATCATTCCGCCTGATATCATTCGCTAATGCTGATCATTCCGCCTGATATCGTTCGCTAACGCTGATCATTCCGCCTGATATCATTCGCTAATGCTGATCATTCCGCCTGATATCATTCGATACTCCTAATCATTCCGCCTGATATCATTCGCTAATGCTGATCATTCCGCCTGATATCATTCGCTAATGCTGATCATTCCGCCTGATATCATTCGCTAATGCTGATCATTCCGCCTGATATCATTCGCTAATGCTGATCATTCCGCCTGATATCATTCGCTAATGCTGATCATTCCGCCTGATATCATTCGCTAATGCTGATCATTCCGCCTGATATCATTCGCTGACGCGGATCATTCCGCCTGATATCATTCGCTAATGCTGATCATTCCGCCTGATATCATTCGCTAATGCTGATCATTCCGCCTGATATCATTCGCTAACGCTGATCATTCCGCCTGATATCATTCGCTAATGCTGATCATTCCGCCTGATATCATTCGCTAATGCTGATCATTCCGCCTGATATCATTCGCTGACGCGGATCATTCCGCCTGACATCATTCGCTAATGCTGATCATTCCGCCTGATATCATTCGCTAACGCTGATCATTCCGCCTGATATCATTCGCTAATGCTGATCATTCCGCCTGATATCATTCGCTAATGCTGATCATTCCGCCTGATATCATTCGCTAATGCTGATCATTCCGCCTGATATTATTCGCTAATGCTGATCATGAAGCCTGATATCATTCGCTAACGCTGATCATTCCGCCTGATATCATTCGCTAATGCTGATCATTCCGCCTGATATCGTTCGCTAACGCTGATCATTCCGCCTGATATCATTCGCTAATGCTGATCATTCCGCCTGATATCATTCGATACTCCTAATCATTCCGCCTTATATCATTCGCTAATGCTGATCATTCCGCCTGATATCATTCGCTAATGCTGATCATTCCGCCTGATATCATTCGCTAATGCTGATCATTCCGCCTGATATCATTCGCTAATGCTGATCATTCCGCCTGATATCATTCGCTAATGCTGATCATTCCGCCTGATATCATTCGCTAATGCTGATCATTCCGCCTGATATCATTCGCTAATGCTGATCATTCCGCCTAATATCATTCGATACTCCTAATCATTCCGCCTGATATCATTCGCTAATGCTGATCATTCCGCCTGATATCATTCGCTAATGCTGATCATTCGGCCTGATATCATTCGCTAATGCTGATCATTCCGCCTGATATCGTTCGCTGACGCTGACCATTCCGCCTGATATCATTCGCTAATGCTGATCATTCCGCCTGATATCATTCGATACTCCTAATCATTCCGCCTGATATCATTCGCTAATGCTGATCATTCCGCCTGATATCATTCGCTAATGCTGATCATTCCGCCTGATATCATTCGCTAATGCTGATCATTCCGCCTGATATTGGTCGCACAATAACTTTATAAGAATTGGTCAAATTTTTTTCCTGATTCGTAAAGAGGGAAAGTGACGGGGCAATGACGTTGCGTTGCGTGATTGCACACAAAGCATGTAGTAAAGAGAATGTTTCAGACCTGCGGCAACGTGGTTGATCTGCTAGATTCTTTTCAGCTGAAAATGTTTTGTGAGAATCACAAGTAGCACAGTGGTTAAGAGTGACTGAACGTGAAAAGCAGGATTGATTTGATAAATTCTTATATAGTCATTGTGCGACCAATATCATCGCTAATGCTGATCATGCCGCCTGATATCATTCGCTAATGCTGATCATTCCACCTGATATATCATTCACTAATGCTGATCATTCCGCCTGATATCATTCGCTAATGCTGATCATTCCACCTGATATTAGGTGCAATGTATTTAGCATTAGTGATCGTATACTAGGTGAAATGATTTACATTAGCGCAATTGAATATCAGGGTGCATGATCAGCATTAGCCACTAATATCTTTGGTTGCATAATGACCAGTAGCAATACGGTAACTGAACGAAGTAA
>JASAMV010009135.1:0-42750 GCA_030248065.1 Rhynchonema sp. JSB1_4
TATGCGAGCGGCTACATGTTGTTGAGAGCGGAGGAAAGCATAACAACCGTTACCGTGGCATCAAAAACGGCTCGCTCATGGAAACATAGTGACCAACGCGACTATATTACAAGGCGGTGTGAAAATATTAATTTTCGTTCCTATTAGGTCGTAACGTGCTTGTTGAAGAGGAACTTTGAAAACATGCATGAAATGGTAAACATGACCGGATATGCACCTGCGTAATACCCAAAGTGTTTACGAATTTCGATGAAGGTGATTTCACCATCTGCATATGTACTTTTATGAGATCGTCAAAGCAAAAAAACATGTGAAACTGTAGCAAGCAAATGCTGGGGTTGGGGGGGCAGGGAAGTTATTCGTGCGATGAGGGGTACTTGAATGGAAAGCTCCGGTACTGATGTCAAATCACGATTGGTGTTGCAACGAAGCCGTGAGAAGTAACCGCCATTGTGGCAAAGGGTGACGGTATTCTGACAACAGATTGGGTTAAAAAGGCGCAAAGCATGACGTCATTGCGGTCTAGCATGGTTGAAATGATGTTCTTCGAATTAAAAAATCCACATGAAAACGTGCCGAATCATCAACAAAACGTACAGAATACAACAAAACAGGTATATACGCGGCACTTACATGGTAACGGCGGTAGTTGTGGTGGTGACTACAATATATACAGTATATATACAAAAGTGTGGCGCGCGGCCAAAGCCCCAAAGTGTCATAAGAGATAGCGCTTGTGGCGCGCGCGCTATGCTAACATAACAAGTGCATAAGCAGTAACTTAGTGACCGTCGTCCTTGGAGCCCTCGTGTGCACGCGTGTGTGATATTGTGTGCGTCTCATGTTGCTTAGGTCGACAACGACCACTCCACTCTTCTACCCCGACTAGATACCAGCAAATGTTAAATATTGCTGCCGTGTGTATATAAGCTAGCAGAGGGCGCTTGTGCACGCCCGATTTGCACCCTGTTCAAAGCACGCAAGACGTGGTTTTCACAGTTTTTGTGCGTGACGTGCATGGCCTATGAAACATCAATCACCGTAGGCCTGTGCGCATGAGGTCAGTTCGTAAGTGGTTATGTGCGCCGCACTAAAATATTGCGAGTTTACGATACCATGGATGCTTGCAAGCAACCGCGGGCGTCGGTCGGATTATATACCAAAAGCAGTGTTAATCACCCGACCTATAACGGTCAGAACAGGCAGCTTGTTATGGACAATTTCGCTCAGAGGTTGCTTGGTGTGCGGGTTATAGGCGCACATCTTATTAGGAAACGCGCAACCATGGAGATATGGGCCAAACACCTTTTGAAATGCACTGGACCAGAAGGCTGGGCCGAGGGATCCGAGACCGGGACATTTTCCTTTGGTCACAAAGCGCTAATGATGGTGACTCAGATACATGTACTATACATAATTGGACAATTTATGCGGCAAGATACGGCATGTGCATTAGGTATACCAACAACAAAATAGAAGAAAACATTTTCGCTGTAATGACACTGAAGTGCCAAGGTTCTAGTCAAGCTTTTGGTACCAGTCAAAATATTGGCAAAAAATTATAAGCTCGACCGAAAACGGTCAATAACGAATGACAGAATGATGATCAAAGGTTGTTCTGCTTTGTGGCCACGCATAACGCGTTAATCGCTGGCGGGTTTCGGCTTCTACCGTCTAATCCTTGGTTTGCGCCCAGAGCCATCGTCAGAGACGAAGCGCACGGATCTGGTTCTTGCTATGATCCAGCCTCACCAACGGATTTCCACAATTGTTGGGTGACCCTGCAGGTCGACTTTATGTTTCACTCGACCCGTCAGTTATTTGCGGCATTTTGGTGGTTTGAGGTCTGCAGACCCGTGCGCTTGGCTCCGGGCGTAAACCAAGTGTTAGACGGTAGAAGCCGAAACCCGCCAGTGATCAACGCGTTATGCGTGCCACAAAGCAGAACAACCTTTGATGAAACCTCGCTTTGTGCAAGCGCAGCACAGCCACAAGTATAATCGCGCACCACTACAAGGTGAGCTCAACAATTCGTGAAACATCAATGTAGTTGGAACTGATGCTTCATTTGGTTAACCTGCGTCGCTTCCAAAAATTTCAAAGAAGTGAGTGCCCGGGTGCACAATAATTCTGACCTCAACATTATGTGCGCGCACCACGCATGTGAATGTGAAACATCAGCTAGGGACACACAGTGCACGGTGCTAGTGCCAATGAGCATGTCCGTCATCAACAGCCATAATTTACATGTCAGCCGTTGTTCCCGGGTACTGATCCATATTGACAGCAGTTGCAGTGTTGCTGTTGTTGTTGTTGTTGTTGTGAGCTACGGTAACTACCGTACCCCCACTGGCAGTACCGTACACCAACCCACTACTGCTCACATACGTTTCATCGTTACTGTAGCTGTTGTCACTGTTGCTGTTGTTGTGCACCGCGTGTTGTTGTGAACGAGCGCCACGCAAGTCCGATTCGGTTACTGAAACATCAGGTGGAATGTTTGTCCAAGAAAATGGTTAGAAAAACGACGGCAGACTGCAGAGGCGCGGCAAATGTTTGTCTGTGAAACTCTACCTCTCTAATTTATGAAACATCGACCATCTGTACATGGTTGCGATTGCGAATGCGAACTAATGGTACTCAGTTGATGTTTCACGTCGGTATGTTTTGCCATGCCCGAGCACCCCGCCGTAGATACTCGCAGAGAAAAAAGATTTTGCTAATCGTTCGATTAGCTTGAAGTAAGTCTGCACCAAAGAAAAAAGTTGCAGATAATGACGGATCGGGCCGTGTACATTATGAAATTCTGGCTCAGCTGTTCCAGGCAAGTCAGGGAAGCAGATTTTGATTATATATCTGCCATGATTTTTCACCACAACCAATGCCCTCGCAAATACAGGCATATTTCCAGAAGAGACAATGATATCCAACTTCTGGCTGGAATGTTCGAAATGGCGTGAACAAGAGTTGGGTGTAAAAGCCCAAGCTTGGTCGGTGCAAGCTCGGTGCACGTTTACGCCGACTTCTTTTACACCGACCTTTCGACCGCGTTTCTACCGACGTTTACAACCCAACTCCCGTTTGCACCGTTTCGAAAATTCCGGCCAGTGACAAAATGAAGTTCCTGCGCAGCTGAATTCTGAGTGAAACAACACCGGCGGTTTGTGGGTACCTGCCATACGCGAGCGTAAAAACCATGTATTCGAGTGCTTGAGCAGGTTACACCACCGGCATGCCAACTGCATACCACATGCACGAATTCAGGTGCACCCCAAGGTAATCATATCATCACATCATTGTACATACATAGTACGTACACAAGTAACGATCTGCAATGTACTGCGAAGCAGAAACAGCGGACAAACTATGTCGTTACACATTACATATTGGGCGTATAGTATGTACTGTACTACTGTATGTATGGTATATGTACTGTACTACTGTATGTACGTGCGTGTGCATGAGCATTGATTTCGTGGCACTAAATTAGAGACACAAAGCTGTCTCTGTTCCCAGCCAGCCAAGTGTGCAGGTTGCCCAATGTAGGGCTTCAAGTTATAGCAGAAAAGCATATCGGATAACAAATGACAGGGAGAGAGGGGAGGAATAATAATTTAAGCAGGTGGTTATAATCAAAACGTCTGGACATCAACCCGTGCCACGTCGCGCGCATGTGAAACAGCATTGCAGCATGTCACATGCTGGCTGATGTTTCAAAACGTGTATATAATGAGGACACAAACGTACGACTGTTGTGCAGTCTTTGCGATCGGTCGATCCCTCCACCGAACAAAGAATGAGTCTTGTTGTGGAATTCCGAATGATGCGCCAAGGCCGTCGCGGGACGTCGCTGTTGTTGTTGTTGTTGTTGACGCGCCAAATTCAAATAATACGACCCGATACCCGTCGGTGTGGTTGGTGACATACCACTCCAGCCGTACATAATATTTTATGTTGGGGTTTATTTTTCTAAAATTGTTTTTCTAAGCTACATATAATGTCGAGCCTGACTAATGTATAAAATCACAACTTCACACTGTGGTCTGATCTGATCAAAATAAATGGCATTTTTGTGACTGTGTAACATCAGCGAAACAACAAAAATGCCACCATCACCTACAGAGATATACAGTATGTATTGGTCGCACAATGACCATATAAGAATTCGTCAAATCAATCCTGATTTTCACGTCCAGTCACTCTTAAAGCGGGAAACCACATATCTCATGCTTGGTTTTTTACCACGCAGTTAGACTGTTTATGTCCAACGGTCACAAAAACAACGATCAAACGAGATAAACCACGTTAAAACTGTCAGAATTTATCTTTGAAAAGTTGCTTTCAGGAACAAACGCGAGCTTGTGCCGACTTACGCTCACCCTTTTGATCATGAAAGGCAGTGAGACTGAGACAAGAACCAGCTCGCTGACAGATGAAACCTTTGTGAAACATTTCACACGTGGCTGTTGGTTGACGAGCTGGTTGGATTCCCTACTGATTGTTCTGCCGTTGCCTGATCAAAAGTGGGAGCGTAAGTCGGCACAAGCTCGAGTTTGTTCCCGAAAGCAAATTTTTAAAAATTAATTCTCACAATTTAAACGCATTTTATTTTGTTTGAACGATGTTTTTGTGATCACTCATCGTATATAGTCACATTTTATTGCAAAAGGCCGGATTCTGAGAGCATGCGATATCCGGTTGCCCGGTTTAACCACTGTGCTATTTGTGATTCTCACAAAACATTTTCAGCTGAAAATAATCTGGCAGATCAACCACGTTGCCGCAGGTCTGAAACATTCTCTTTACTACGTGTTTTGTGTGCGATCACGCAACACAACGTCATTGCCCCGTCATTTTCCCGCTTTACGATTCAGGAAAAAAATTTGACCAATTCTTATAAAGTCATTGTGCAACCAATACAAGGTATAGTCCTCCTAGCCCACCACCAACCTACGTATTGTAATGACACTGAACCCCAAGTAGATCAACCTGCTAATACATAGCCTAGGTATAAATGGTGTGCATACCTATGTATGTGGAAACTTGGCAGCGCCAGGATTATCTTTTTGACCTTCTTAGGCAGATTGACTCTGGCTGATTGACACGGACCAACCACAGGCGTACCGTGGGTGTTGCAGACCAAACTGTACCTGCGTACAGTTATACCCAGATATATAAACGTGCCCAACATGGGCATATACTGTATCGTCGCAGCGAGTGTGGGCATTCAGGGGCAGCTAGTTTTTCGCGGTTGAGCAAGTTTATTCTCCCAGAACAATGGCTCACAAAGTCATCCTGTGTGTCATATTGTGCGACTGTGAGCGTACCCGTGGCTGCACAATTTCAGCTGCTGACACCACAGGTATGTCCGCAGACGTATACATGTGTACCTGTACCTAGTATGTACTGCCTACCATGCTTTTTGCAGGTGCATTGCTTCACAGGTACCTACATCTGCATAGGATGGTTGTCCAACCACAATTAGTTGCAAAAAGCCGGATTACCTGATGATCAGGATCATGGAATTTAAAACACGCGTTCCGTAATCATTTGCCTACAGTGTCCATAATATCCAATTTGATACACGCTTGGATCTGCGAAGCAAATGTTATACAACCAATGGTGCACCAGGACATCATCAGTGCAGAATCCTGCTTGGTTACCACGGTCACTGAGAGCGTGTTTCATGACGTCAGCAAATCAGGAAACCTACTGTATGTATGTAATTTTTTACGACGAGCCATTTTCGCAACGATTTCCAGGATAGACAAAAGCTAATGTACCAGAGGACAAACTCTACAATAATATCACCATGTACACGTACTGGAGCCCGGGGTCGGGGCTCGCCAGACAAACAGCTGGAGCACAAAACGATCACAAACTTTATCCCGCCGCGTGCACAATTGTGGCGGTAGCAGCATGCATAAGCAGGCCTTCTGTACCGCCAGCATGCAGGTGCATACCTGAAACTGTCACACTGGTACCCCTGATAAATGGGAAACTGCTTTTTCTTAGTGGTGCTTGACTAAAAACGTGCGTAATGACGGCACGTGGAGGTCCAACGTGAAACAAACTCAAAACGAGCTAGCCAATCCATAATATATAGTCATTTGCACGAGAATAATATAGAGAGCACACGTTTTTGTCATATTCATGGTGTGCCTGCATGATGCCACCTTGGTACAGGTGCACAATGGATGTGAGAGACAGAGACAGGGACTAACTCATCAGGTTCAGGTTATGAGCAGGGCACACGCAAGTGCAAATGTAAAGTTTTTAAATTAATAGCACTGCCGTTGTGATGAAATATATACCGACACTGCGTCTGCGAAAACTATATCAACGCACGGAGCACAAATAAGATTTTTGGTCCAGAGACTGACCAAATTATCACAAATGAAACCCTATCAGCTATATGAATGTCTGGGACACACATGTGCCTATGGGAATATGGACTGATGCAGTTTACGCACAGTATGAATAATTTGAACTAATTATTTAGTTGTCAACCCGGGCAAAGACGCGTGTGTGCTATCATAATATTGCACGCGCGTGAGTTGATACCGGGGGGACGACATTATGGACCAAATCACAGATGATCCAAGTGAGCGCGAGAATTGACAACAGCGGCAAAATACATATGTGGCCCATAACACAAGGTGGATACCGCGACGATCGAAGTTAACAGTCCGATCTGAGTTGACGGCATGAATATAGGGCATCAAAGCTCAACTCCATCGTGACAAACAAATTGAGAATACACAAGGTTTCATAACGGATCGGCATCAAGCAACTGAACATAGAGAGGGCTTCGTGAACAGAACAGAACTTTTGGCCCCGGCGTGAGACGTCAAAGCTAACTCCTTCGACATTCGATCACCAAAACCGCATCCTGCAGGTCAGCCACCAACTTGGGATGGTTAGAACTGCGAAGCGAAAACCAACCAGTTTAAAGCGCTTGAAAGCACACAGTTTGTTTGAGAACAGTCTCCTGGAGGAAATGAGTCAGAACTCTGAAAAACTTCTTTTGAAATGGAAAATTTACACCACCGAGAGCCAGAAACGTTAATTATGGGTCCAATCCGTCATCAAACCAAAACAGACCAAAATAATAAACAACGAACAATAACATAGAAACTGAAACATCTGCCTGCACGCACCATTCTGCAAATGCAACTGTCGTTTTCGTGCGTTTGTGCCGGGCGTTGCCACCAAAGTGCCAGCTGGTTGGAGCCGAACTGCCTTTTTGGTCACCACGGTCTTTCCATGAATCGGACCAGAGGACGTGGACACGACGAACACTTTGGTGTTGTGTAGCGACTGAAACATCACGCGTGGATTGGTTGATATGCCACTTGGATTGAATGAAATGTCTGTTTATCTCAAACTCTGACAGCGATGTAACGAAACGTGGGGCAACCGAAAGCGGGTACACTGGAACCCCATCCATTGTTATCATGCCAGCTAAGCGGACGGATGGTCAACAAAGGCCAAAATTGGTGCATGTCTATTGTCTGTCGGTATCAAAGTGGGTGATCGGATCGGATCGGACTCATGTTTGATACCGACCAATATGTTGCCCCAGTGTTTCTCATGCACATCGCCGAGTTGCACCACGAATTTGCATCATGAGCACGCGTAGTGCACATTCGAGGTACACAGCCACAACAAACCCCCGTCCAGTCTAACTATATCTACAAATTCAGCCAAAATCCCGGCTTGAATTCAGCTCTTCAACAGAGATCATCGTCAACAAAAGTCGTCAATGCACGCCGAATGCCGTGTATTATTTCTCGCACACGCCTAACGACCGCTTAGGGTTGACGACGTTAGTTGACTATCTGAGTTGACCACATATCAATTAGCCACGATCCCAACAAACCACCAATTCCAGAATACGAACCTGTTTGCGTCGATTGCTCGACCGAGTCGGTACAGCGGGTGCAACCTCGTCAACGACATCCCCCAATATGTCAATGTCATCCTCGTAGTCTCCAACGTCCAGCGACTCGGATGGCGATCGCAGCTGTTGTTTGCGTGACCGGGCGCCGGCTGACGCTGACATGGCTGCTTGCTAATGTTGTCGGTTGATTTTTGATGCTCGATTCAAAATAGTATAGTGTTTTTGGATAAATGGATCAAATTGATCTCAATTGAGTGACGAACCTATAATTTTAAATCTGAGGAAATTTTTGGCGAATTTATAGAACTTGATTTCGGATTTAATAATTCGGCTACGAATTTAGCATTTCGAGTGCAACGGTTTTGCGGCCTCCAGCAGTTTGCAGAAGAATTCCCCTCAGTTCGACACGAAAAGTTATTATGATGATTGCTTCCTATCAAAGCCAACAACACCACCATAGTTGAAATACTTGAAAATCGCAAAATTGCTTTGCAGAAACAAAACTGGCCTTTCAAGAGCTACCTCGATGGCTATGCACCAACTTCGGTGATGTGATACACTGAAACATTAGTGGAAGCAGAATAACGAACGAAAGATAATTACGAATCACGAAATCGGCGTGAGAGCAATTGGGCATGACAAAATTCTTTTTCATGCGTGCAATCCGTTTACACTGGGATTAGCAGCGGATTAGAAACACAGCCAATCAGCACACGGCAAGCTGCCGAAAAGAAACGTAGAACATTGATTTAGTCTCCTGTGGTTTCGCATGTGACAAATTGAGAGACAACAATGTTTGACTTTTTTGATAACCTGCCCAATTCTAGAGGAACTGAACGGCCTCAAAAACTAAAATGTGGAGTAAGAGACCAAACAATGTGAATTGTGCAGTATGTTCTGGGTTGCCCGTCTCGCGACCTGGTTGCACAGACGACCGGTGCACCAGGTCATCGTCAGTGGGAATGCGCCAGATGCCCACGTGACCGCCAAACACGAACACGAGCTGGTTTTGTGCGCGCTCAAGTTCACACGAGAACCACAGCTTGTGAGGAACAGAACAAATGATATAAAGTACAATGGTACACAAATACTGATCATAATAAAAATAATGCTGATCGGCTGAAGAGATAAGAAACTGGTATCCGTGGGCAACCATCGGCTGGCTCGCCTTGATTCGGCCTGCGTTTTGGGCACGAATTCGAAACTGCCGCGCCTTCTCGACAACTACACTTTTCGGTTGCCCGGGTCACCGTTGCTAACCAACAGTGGATGCGAACAAGGCTTAAATTCCATCTCACTCTTTGATGCAAGTCAGTCAGTCAGAGCACAACGATAAAACAGACCTAAACTACATAAGAGTGGGCATGCATGCCTGCCTGCCGGGCGCGCAGACTCGTAAAAGGCATGTGCCGGGCCAGGATGGCTTGTTCCTATGTGTATGCATGTATGGTTGGTACACATCAGCACGTGCACGTGTGCATGAACGCAGTCGCAGAGAGGCTTAAAGCCATGTCCGGCCTTCATGAGAGCCCCATGTAGGGTACTGGTGCACTTGGTGCATCCGCAGTATCCGATGACGTTTTGCAGCCAGGTTAAGAGGGCGTTGACTGTTCATGATCAGACTTAGGCCCGGGCTCATCTTTGAGTTTAGGTCTAGACCTACATATGTACGTTCAAGTTATTCTGCAAAAAACGGACACGACACACATCAATGGAGCGTGTGGGTGTCCGAAACGCACCAGTACCCATGCGGACAGAGCAGAGCATGGCGGCATGCTCGTGGTTGCTATCGATTTGTCGTCAAGGCAACCCAGAGGAAATAACGCACGGCTGATTTGGCTTGATTTTCGGCATTTATCGACATCAAAGACGGAACTGTTGATAAAGTCCACCTTGCCAACGAACCAGGGAACGTCAAGTTCAAGTGCTGAAATACAAAATGTGCGCAAAAGTCGAGAGAAAACCACAAAAATATTCGTTGCTGGGTGCGTAGCGGCGTAGGAAAATGTTGCACACTGCTCACACACAGCACAGCACAACGTGTTTTGGTTGCTATAACAGCGGCAGGCAAGGCATACGGGACAGGGCTTGCCATCTGTTTGCTGTTATGTTGTACGTGGGTACATATGTAGGCACAGTGCACTGATGCACACACAACGCAATTTGGCATGTATGCGTGTGCGCATATGTACATACATATGTACATGTGCAGTCTCTCCCTTTCCCTTGTGCCTGAGCCAAACCCAAACCAGTGACTGATGCCACACCAAGCAACCTGCACGTCTGTTTCACTGGCTGGCTGCGCGCGCTTTCGAAAAGTCAGCATCAGGCGAAATATACATACAATGAGATCGCAAAAACAATCATGCATCTTGCGCACAAAGGGCAGTATTCTGGCAAACAATCGTGTGCGTAATTGCAAGTTCATACAGTTGTGGTTTTGATACTGAGAGTCTCCACAAAGGTTCGAACTGGAATATCGCTGAGTATGTATCACAATAGATCACCAAAGCCCGCAAACAAATATGGAGGGGGAATTGAGGTAATATTTGCATACACCGATGCTCTTGTGAACGCGGTTTTTGGTCATCATGTTGAATTCAGTCTTTTAGACCGTTTTTACCACACAAAAAGGGAGTTGACTTTTGTGAATGTCATGTTACTCAATGAGCATTTGCTGCTCCAATTTGCCTTTTCTGGCCCAGAGCCATACCGTTGCATGTTGTACAGTGTCCAGGACCTGAACTGTTCTTGTTCAACAAATATAAAAAAAGAATTCCAAGTTTCTCAGCATCAAATGAGAATCAGCATCATTTTGAAGGTTTATGGTGACTTCGGTTCCACAATCAAAACCGCTCACGTTGCGCTCCTGACTGAGTGTTGTCATAAACATGGTGACCACCTCGTGCCACAGACGTGGTGAGAGATCAACTTTCTTTTTGAGTTGTTTTCCAAGATATTCATATGTAATAAACGCACATCATCTACTCTCAACTCTCAATTTTGCGCAATTGGAGCCCACAAGGCCCAAACCCACTGTGATCATCAATTCTCATCGTCCACTCAGCTCTGATATCAATACCATGTGTTTCTCAGCTTCATTCGGAGCTGCTTGAGTTGACGACCACAGGCGACGACTTGCTTTGACGACTGCACAATCAGGGGTGTCAACGTTCGAACGCCGATGGCGATGATAAACAAGTCGAGTAATTGCATCCAAATAAAGGTTTCCAACACAACAAACTGAAACGAAAACACACTTATACGTATGTATAGATCGCATTCCGTCATCGCTTTGAAACAGCAGCCAACCGTTTTATAGCGCTCAGGTCTCGGTCCTGGCGGGGATGGGGCATGTCGTCAATTTCTCACATAACGTGTCGTTCGGGTCTTCAAGGCAGCAGCAAGTAGCCAATCACATCGAACGTTGAGACGGTCATTCGGCGACATCGCAGTGAAACATCAGCTGGAGAAATTGGAAAGGCTTCAAGTCACAATGATGCTTGATTGACACAACAAACACCATCTATGTACATAGGTTCATTGTTTGTTCGGGGACCGTGCACTGGAAAGGTATAATATTCTGCTCCGAAATGTTGTGCGGTAAAAAGTACCGGATGCCGGTGACGAGCGTGCCCAACAATTAGTGTTTGAGACAATTGTACATTTTAGAAAAAAACAGTTGCAATAAAGCGTGAGTTACTCGCGTGACAATCACAATTACCGGCCTGGCGTGTATATGTGATGGACGACAAAGACTTTCTTTCTTCCGTTTGTACCGATCTTTAATTCCCCTCCACGCAAGCACAGCTGCTGGTGGTTGTGCTGCTGGTCTTGCTCTTGAAATTCTCCAGGCGGCGGTAGACATTGAAATTATATTTTGTCTGCTCCAAAATAACCCCAAGTCTATGTTTCCCCACTTGTTTCAACTGTGGGCCGTTCGGTGTTATATTCGCTACTTAGGCTGTCGGCAGTGCAGACAGGGCAAGTGTCGACTTTTCATGACCCAACGCGCACCACGTCATCGTCAGCGATCGTACTAGACTTTATGAATGAGATAATAATAGTCGTAGAATGTGCGCATCCAAAACGTTATCATAATCGCGAAACAATCAGCCTGAGGTTTCTTGCATTACATTCGACATTGTTCAACTGTAGTATATTTTTGGTCTATATACGTAGCTTGCAAACCGCGCTCGGCGGCAGAGCATTCTCAGAACAATCGGCTGTGAAAGCGGAACTTTCTCGCGTTCGGATGACCAGCGCAGCGTAAACAACCCTCCCACGCTGCATGCACAATTGGCCTATGCTGTATTGGTACACTTGTCTATCTCGCAGTGAGAGTATGAGTGCAGATTACATAAGCGCGCGAACGGTACAGTACCAGCTGCAACTCCGGGTGAATGCTGCATGCATACCAAGCCTTTTGGCAAAGTGCACACACAAAAGTATGGAAGGTGCATGAATCACACCGACACTTTTGTGTGTGCATTCTGCCCAAAAGCTTGGGATGCCGATGCGTGCATCAACGCTGCATCAATGCATGCAGCATTCACCCAGTATTGCAGCTAGTACTGTGGCATGCACATAGGTATGTATGTACCGGAGTTTTCCGGTTACAGCCCCTGGGGCTCTATTCGGTAGTAGGTGGGAAATCGGATTTTAAAAATTATTTTTATTCCCAAATTGAGCCCCATGGGGCTTTATTCGAACCGTCTTCCGAATAGAGTCCCACGTAAAATTTTTGTACTTTTTGAATGTGGTTCATACCTGATTGCAACGCGCTCTTGCGTCATAGATGCTTGGTATGGACGCAATTCAGGTTCTATACCAGAGAAAGGTAAAAACTTTGGCCAAAAAGTACGAATTATTAAGTAAAATAGCTGGCATTGTTCCCTTTTGATCGGTAAATTTACACCATAAACTAAGCAGCCGAACGAAAAAAATTCCGAATAGGGCTCCATGGGCCTCTATTTGGAACATTTTCCGAATAGAGCCCCACCGGGGGTCTATTCGGGGGGGGGGGGACTGTAACCGGAAAACTCCGGTATGTACACGCAGTTCCAGTAGTTAGACAAAGTATGCATATCTACATATGTTCGTTGTCCCACATACCGCCGAATTTTTATCACCTTTTCTGCCGAAAAAGCTTGTCTGAGTGCTTTTATGCACCGACAGCGCGAGAACCACTGGCACAAACCACAAGCCGCGGGAAGTGGTGCTCTTTGGTTACGAATCAGGGACTCCAATGGCGGTCCGAAAACACCTGCGGATGCTGATGGTTTGAATGCTCCCGCAAAACACCACTGCTGACACAAACTCATAGAATCTATCGTATCGTATGGTCGCGTCAGTATATAGTATTAACCCTTTTTCCTCGAAAAAATTTATGCCCGCACTGCGGGTCCCCGATCCCGCACCACCAAACTTATAGGTTACGCAATAACATATACTATGTATACTCGAACTGAGAGTGCATCTGTACGGCGGTTTTGGGCAGTCTAGCTTGTGGTTTGCACTTATACATTGGTTTGTCGCACTTCATTTGTCGCGATCAATAATAAAGTCGCAAAACATCCTTCTCTCTTTTTGCACGTTGTGTTTCGTTCGTTTTGTGTTTTGCGCAAACCAGCCGAACAAACTGTAGTAGTGCCCCAGTTTTTTTTCAGTCTGTTTTCGGATGCCATGGATGTGCTGTATGTACATGGCATTTTTTGGTTTGTAGTGTTCCTTGTGCTTGACATGTACCCTTGTTTTTCAGTCCATTTGATGCTTGTTCATGTCTGAATGAAATATGAACTTACCGGTATGTATGGGTGTGGTATTTCGAGCACATGGAACTTTTTTGCAAAAAAGTATATCTTGGCACGCTGGCTCGCGGTACATATGTAGATATACAAGTCGGCGAGTGTCTTATGTATACGTATATGTATACATGTACCTACTGTATATGCTGCTGCTGTAATGGCACAGCAGCAAAGCAAACCAAGTCACTCCCACATAATAGGTGAAAAGTGCGAAATTTGAGACACCCAGCTCGCGCGAGCCACCCAGCTCTACTAATCTCCTTTGAATTGCGCTGTCATGAGCTAGACATGCTCGGAAGTCTGGGTTACTAATCATTATTGCTCGACGACAGTGCAAATTTCATTGCACTTTGTCCAGAACATCATAAATTAAGGCTCTACTGTATTATGATGTTGAAAAGTACTCTGGCTCTGTCTGGCGCGTGGTCAGCGAAATGTTCATAGAAGTAGCGATGGATATACATTTACCGTGCGTGCACCCCGCCCATAAGCTTTCTCGCGGCGGCATACCCACCTACATACATTAGCATCATGAACCATGTGGCAGCTCGCGTCAACAACAAGTAAAGAAGTCATGCATAACTTCAATCGACAGGCCAATGCCTCATGCACGCAACAACGCTATCATTTTTATAATGCATTTCGAACAACGCGCAGAATTTTACTGCCGTGCGTATAAACATGAAGCTTGCCTCGGGTGGGTTGCGTGCTCCAAAGCCAAAGCCGGACGGAAGTTTCTGTGAACAGTATTGCCCGAAAGGTTCAATATAAAAATGCATATGCGCAGAACGAAGAATGCGTCGCACTAATAAAAATCTAATTATTTTCCGTCGGCTGATAATAATCATGAGCCCCAACGATCAATTGAAATTAGTTTCGTAATCTGTTGCGCAGCTCTGTAAGCCACGGTGGTAATGAATCCTATCTCGATTTTGTACTTATTGTGAATACATTGCTGAATACCTACAATGTATACTCTGGCAATACTTTTGGGAGAAACTTTTCAAACGCGTTGCCTGATCCGTAAAGCACACGCAGCTCGCGCAGTCAGCTGAGTTTCGTAGCATTTGCAAATCACTACGTTAGACGTGTGTGTTGAGTGGTTAGCGGTCACGTGACCGCTGCAGCTAACACACGCATAATGAGCTTTACGGATCAGGCAAGGCGTTTGAAAAGTTTCTCCCAAGAGTATTGTCAGACTATATACTGTATATGGGCACCATTCTTTGTATAAATTCAATTTGAATCAGCACCTTATCGCTGCTCTGTTTCGCTTAAGCTGCTTTGTTACTGATGTCTGATGATCATGCTACATACTGCATACAATAGTTGTCGACGTTATGTGTGCGCAAGATATTCACATAGTGCAAAGTTATATACAGTATGCACCATACCATCATGGACCACTTACAGCTTGTACCATGCGATGTACATGTATTGTGTATAGTCCATCCATCAGCTCATGACACTTTTTCTCAGCTGAAAAGCTTGACAGGATCCAGTGCTGTTCCGGTTCCGGTCGGCTTGCGAAAAAGCAAAGAAAGAGAAATCGGTTTTTTTTATTTTTGTGCTCCGTTTTCACTGACATTGCCTTGCGGAGGAACAATTCTTCACGACGGAACCTGTACCTCCCAAACAAAAGTGTCATGAGCTGATGGATGGACTATACCGTGTATTGTATGTGTGCACACGTATGTATGTATATTATGTCTTTAGGTGCAATATGCACGCATTCTAGCCGTTAATGTCCGAAACGTATGAAACTCAGTTCCTAAATTGTAAGCATGCTGTAGTTGCGTTATTTCGCAAAATGAGCTTGCTTTGCACACGGCATCCGCTATTTCTTAAGTCACCTTTTGGCGCTGGAGATTTTGTATGAAAGAGTCTTTCCTTATTGCTTGGCCACAGGCTCACGCGTGGGCGCGACTCAAATTAGGCCAATAAATTAAGAAAGGTGCAATATGACGTTATTCCGGCAAAGTCTACTGTAGGTAAACTTACATGTACAGTATGTATGCAGGTATTAAGAATTAGACCCTGGTTCCTGGAAAAAAGCCTATGTGCTCCAACAGATACGCGTGCCAACCAGAAACCCAACATTTTGCCAAAAAACTTTCATGAACTAATGATTTTCTGCGCGTGCGTCATCGGGCCCATTTTCAGTCAGATGATTGCGATTTATTTCACTGGCTGATGACAGAAGAGCGCCGCATTCGTATAACACTTTTTCCACCCAGCTGGCCGCCGCAATGGAATGTTCTGTCTGGGGAACGCGGCCTTAAAGTTTTTCAGTCGGATCATTTGGTCAGCCGGTCGAAAAACCACACAGACACAACAATTGCTGGCTGCTGCTGCTGCAGCTCTGCTTTTTGCGCGCGCACGCCAAACCGTGTTCAGTTATTTAGGACATTTTTTTGCGAACACTTTTCAGATGGCATGTGCGCGCCGCTCATTAGGGACGTTGGAAAGAACGACATAAAGTGTACGTAATGGTATGGTATATATTGGCGACCGACTGGTCCCTGGCAATCAATTAAGCGAAAAACAGGCCTGATCTTTATAGTTTTCCTGACCAAGGCACCATCCCAGACAGAATATGGAAAGCCGACGTTGGAGTTCGATCTGTTTCTTTGCTGGGGCTTTCAAATTTCATCACTCGTTTTTCCTTGCTGTTTTTACGAGTCCAACTATCGTCGTGTAGCATAACTTGGCGTGTTCCATTTCCCCAAGTGCCCATACATAACGTGATGCTGAGGTTATAAGGATTGCACCGGGTGTAGTCTTGTCATGTCTTTGGTCTCTTTCTCTGGTTTTTCGATTTGGTATTTTCTGTCGGCGACGCTGCCAACCAACGGTACCTATATCAGCACCAAAGACCGGACATGACTACTCGGACCACCGACCTCAACAAATAAACTATGGCTGGGTTGCTGGACTTTCAATAGCTCAATGCCGCACCTAAACTGATGGTGCGCGCTTCGTCACGCGCACTTGCTATAAATTCGTGGTGAATGGACTCACATTAGGGTGCCAAATCTGGTTTCCGTGAGTTGCTTTTTGTATTTTCTACACACATTCTGTGAAACATCACTGGTATGTAGGTTGCTCTGGCGCATCTTGCTCGCACTTCCGGATAGGCAGAAAGAGGACATGTATACTGCGTAACAGATCGCCTAATCCCTATTGCGAAACAAAGACAACCAGCGCATGTTATCGGTTCGGTTTCCTATCAGCTCCCAGAACCTCCCAGCCGACAGAAGTCATTTAACATCAGCTAAGCAACCAGTAACATGGATGCAGATTTTTTATCTGCGATTTTTTCTATCACACGAAAGATGACCTATAGATACGCGATGTACTTTGACAGTTTCTATGCAAATGAGCTGCGTTTATGTGAACAAGCTCATGCGCGGCTAAATAAGTGTCCGTTGGTGCCAGGGCCTCCAACTGTCAGTTTATTTAGCCACTCTCTCGCAAATGGAATGTTGCATTCTAACAATCGGCTATTGTAGTTTTCAAAATAACAACAAAGTGTTATAAAACTACAATGGAAACTACAAATGCAAAGTGTTACATATATTGGAAATAACACTCGAAGTGTTATTTTGAATAGAAGAGAAAAACAAAAAGGCAGAAGTGCATTTTTTGCTTGCTTGCTTGATTTAAAAATGTTATTTGAGGCTCCGTTTATTCCCAGTTGGTTTTTTATTTTTTTATTGCGCTCAAACTTGCATTACAGTATCGTTGTATCTTCGTTTTGCGACGTTTTAATTCGCACTGATGCTTGCGTGTTGGCTGTGGAAAATCACTTCAACACTGAACTTCAAAGTCGCCTTCTGCACAAACGTCACTTTAAATCATTATACAAATGTGGACATCAGCGAAGCACGAACCAACAGACAAGGCTCGGACAAGACTCATTTTGGCCGTGCAGCAGTCAACGTTCCTCCCAGAGGTCGCAATCTGGCGGTGATTGGCCGGCCCGGAGCCCCCCCCCCCCGAGCCCCCGAATCTCCGGCCCGGCCCGGCCCGACCCGTCCTTTCGGGCCCGGCTCGGCTCACTCTGACTTGGCCCGAATTTTTGGGTCAGACTTTTACCCGATTTTTGTCATAATTTTGGGATTTTTCTGAATCTAAATTTTTGTGAAAAATTCGTTGTTGTCAACGAAAAAAATTTCAGAAAGACAAGTACTGATCAGTTACTTGCCGAATCCTTTAGAAATTTTAGTAATTTTGACAAAAAAACAGTGAAATAAGTCGAGTCAGAAGCTTCGGGCCGGGGTGTCCGGCACGGCCCGCCCTATCCTAGAATCTCCGACTCCGGCCCGGCCCGTTCCGGTCCGATTGAGACCTCTGCTCTTCTCACTTTCAAGCGACCCGATCACCGTCGTCGGACAGAGCCGAAGAAGACCAGGTTGTGACTGATGCCGATAACAAATTTGCCAGTGAAGCCCAACATGAACACAAGTCCATAATTGAGCTCCACGTATGTATTTGAAGTCTTAAATGAAGAAATGTTGTGCTTCAAAATTTATTGGGCGACGGTTCAGTCCCGGGCACAGGTTCAGTCCCGGCCATTCAGGCCCGGCTGGAGCCTAAGCCTATAAACAGGTCAAATATGCTGCGCCTGAATCGGCTGGGCCTGAAAAACTTGGCCTGAAAAGGTCGGGCCTGAACCTCCCGGCCTGAAAAGTTGCGGAATGTTCAAAATTGAATCAAAACCTTTGCGGCTACCATGCAAAAGGCTTAGCTTTCTTTTATGTTGTGTCACTGGGTTAGGTACAAGACAGAAACTAATCAAGTATGATAACTGGCAGTTCTTTACCTAACTTTGACGATGACCTGGTGCACCGCAGGTCCAAGCGGGCAACCAAAAACGCACTGCAGTGCATCACGATTTATATTGTGTATCAATAGGTATTGGTCGCACAATGACTTTATAAGAATTGGTCAAATTTTTTTTCCTGAATCGCAAAGCAGGCTAGTGACGGGGCAATGACCTTGAGTTGCGTGATCACACACAAAACACGTGGTAAAGAGAATGTTTCAGACCTGCGGCAACGTGGTTGATCTGCTAGATTATTTTCAGCTGAAAATGTTTTGTGAGAATCACAAATAGCACAGTGGTTAAGAGTGACTGAACGTGAAAATCAGGATTGATTTTGATGAATTCTTATATGGTCATTGTGCGACCAATGTACCCTTGGTTTCTAGGCCACTATTTCATCATTTTCACTCTGTTTTCTCCTAACTCATGAACTTTTGTAGGTTGGCAGCACTGTGAACGATGCGGTGGACGAAATCAAGAAGAACCGAAGCCTGACTCAACCGTTCTTACTGATTTGGCACCACGTCCGGTCGTGTGTGTGACAACATCGAACGCTGCTATCTTGTGATATTATAAGATCGAACTTGGCAAAAATGTCGTGAATGCAATCATGGTGTTACATTAATCATTTCAAGTGCTTGTGGTGAGTTATTCTGCGCCATCACAACATTCTATTTTGTTTTGGAGGTTTGCCCAAGAAACCAAAATTGAATGCCATGCAGTCCTGTGGCTACTTGTGAAGGGGAGACTGTACCTTGCGGCCAAAAAGAGGGAGAGACACCGGGGTTCTGTACCCAGAATTTTGTAGGAGTGGGAAAATCCGATTTGGGGGGTGGGGGAAGAACTTTTAGGAGGAGATTCTGTACCATACTACTTTCGCGAGAATTCAATTTTTATAGGTTAAAATGTGCACAAATCGCGCGGAGTACGCAAATTTTTTACACTTTTGGTCGATTTTGACCCGGCTTTTGGCCATTTTGGACCAAAAAAGGGTACTTTTGGGGTGAAATTTTGGAAAAAATTGGCGGAGATACCGTACCAGAGAGGGGCAGATACTGCACCTCAGCGCGGGGGGCAACATACCGTACCGGCGAGGGGATACTGTACCTTTTGGGGGGACCCCACCCCCACCCGTTCATGTTTCACACTTGTGTTTTTGATTTAGTAGCTGCTACAGCATGATTGTTGCCATCTGCATTTTTTACATCTGCCCTTCATTTCACTGCATTTTGTCCTGTTTTTATTTTGTTTCTGTATGTGATATCGTGATCGACTCTATTGTCAAGCATTTTCGTGCTTTCTTCGTCATTTTCTTGTTGTTGTGCTTTGTCTGATCATCTAATGTTGAAGAGGGAGAGGCGAGTCGGAAGCACGTAAAATTTTGCGAGATTGAACCCGCATTTACGGCTAATTTTTGGGTGCAGGAGCAGCAGCGTACTGGCTGCGTAAGAAAACTACACAAAAGTGTTAAAAATGCTACTTGAAAAAACTACACTTAAAACTACAAAAAAGTGTTAAAACCTACGTCAAAAAACTCATGCTGCCGTAGGACAACAATCGGAAGTGTTATTTTTTTAACACAAAAGTGTTAAATCCTACACTCGATTTGCGAGAGAGCACATACTTGTTCCACAAAAAGCATAAAGTGAAATATGCGCGAAAATAGAACCGAGTTCACAAAGAAATAATTGAACAAAATTAGATTTCCTTGTTGTTGTCATGTTTTGCAATAAAAATTAATATCATTGCTGTTGCTCCGTTTTCCACGACGTCATCTCAATAAAAAGAGGGGATAAATGGCACAGCATGCTGTTTTCGAGAGGCCGTGTTGCGTTGTATAAAATACATCATGAACATCTCGATTTTTTTATTGTTGAACAGTTACTGTCTAATGTATCCTTTCACTATATTGTTGTTATTGTGCATTGTTGTTGTGGTTAATTTCGTTTCCTTCTTTCAGGGCGCGACTTCAAAATGCGACGTAACCAAATCCAGCAGTGGTCAACAAACAGTGCACGCGGACCGTAGTTGTCTGCCGGTGACGACTGTGATGTTTCACAATGAACATATAAGGAATATGTGAAATGCCTGGTTTCATAGCATTCCGACGTCGTTGGCTGTTTGGCTCGGACGATTTTGTGCTGCCGGCCTTTATCAGTGCCATCGGCAATGTGTTGTGGTTGGTTGATGTTTCATAATGTGCATTTAGGGTGAAATTTAAATGCACCGACGATGCCCTGGTGCACCAATCGTCCGAAAGAACAGAACGAAAAGAGCAAATATTAAGATGCCGTGAACTTCAAGTCCGGAATGCAAGAATAGTCAGTGTTCGAAGACCAATAGTCCGTTATCATGGCCATCCACTGTAATCATGCCCATGCCAAACACCGATTTTTTTGTAAAAGTAAACGGAACTTTGAGCGAAACATAGTTGTCAGCGAATAATAAACTTGACCTAAAATTGCCTGATTTATCAGGTTCACCCTTAGTCTGTGTGGCCTGTGCGTGTCGATCGTGTACGACGCCACGCACAGTGACTGGCTGTCCCGCCATTGTGTCCAACTTCACATTTTCTCCACCAACCTTCTGCTGGCGTCGGCCATCTGTGACTGGATCATTACGAAATTGAGCTCGAGGGGCTCCATACTCGATGTGCACAAACGGACCGGCGTGGAAATGGCTGTGTATGTGCGAGTTGGTGAGTTGATGTTTCACTGTACTACCTTCCTGACAGTTTGATTTGATGTTTTGTGTTGAGACTCCATTGTAATCAGAACTTAGGCATGCGGTAGGTAGTTTGGTTTCCGCCTTGTCTTCATGATCGAAAATGTGCCTTTAAGGTGGAGTTATACTTGTCCTCATGTGGACAAATGGGTTTGAGGACATTTGTCTACACAAGAGGACATTTGGACAGTGTGGGTCGTGTAGACAACCCATACTGTCCAAAAGTGTCCGTTTTGTCCACAAGCGAACCCATATCAAAATTGAAGAAAGAGAAAAAGCACAATTTTGCTGAAACAGCTTGCGACTGAAAAAAAGCAAGCTATCAAATCAATTAAAGTTTCTGGATCACCGAATCAACAAACTGAATCTAGAATTAAAAGTCAACGCACAACAAAAGCTAGTAAACTGAAAAAGAAATATTTTGGGGGCTTACCCCCCCCCCCCGCAAGAAACGTCACTGCCCATCAACTCTTGTCAGTGTTGAGCATATTGCTTCAATTACATCCTGATGGAGTTGATGTGTTGTGCTAATTCTTGCCTTCGATCTCGCTAATTATTCCGTGATTATGATATTCTGCTGAACATAATTATTCCCAAGAAAAGGTCGGTCTTTTGTTTTTTACTACAATCAACACACCCACAGGGTTTCGGGTGGTGGGCATTTTAGTCAGGCACGTCTCTGGGGACCCGACCAATTCTGGCCCAATCAACCGGGCCCGATCACCTGAAACCCGATCAACCAGGGCCCAGTCATCGGGGGCACCACACCAAATGAACTTTAGGCCTAGGCTTAGGCGGCTTGAGGTTAAGCTTATGCTTGGGGTGATCTGACTCCTGTTGATCGGGCCCCACCTAATAGACCAGATTTTGATGCCACTACACTTGCAGGAGAACCTAGCACTTACAGAATGTACATATGGGTCTCAAGCGGGCCGGATCAGGCGGGCGGACCCGGCCCGGCCCGGCCCGACTTTCCCAAAGGTGGGACCGGCCCGGACTGAACTTAATTTTTATGGTAATCTTCTGAGGCTAAATTTTTGTTTCAAGATAACAGTTTTGTGACAAACGTTGCGGCGTAGGACGCCACTGATCAATTTTACGTCGAAATTGCGAGGAATTTGGGACTTTTAAACCAGAAACAGTTCTTTTTCACCACTTTTGGTTACGCCGGGCCTATTCGGGCAGGCCATCTCTGTCCTATCTTCCACATTTCCGGCCCGGCCCGACCGAGACAGCTCCATTAAGGCCTCTGGATGTGTCCCGATCCCGCACCAACTCACGGGGTCAGGGTGGTGTGCTTTCATTTGTTTTTGTTTCACTTTTGCGATTTGCGTGTGATTCAAGACTTGTTTTGGGCTCTGGCACTTCCAACAAGTTGATATAAACGCACAAAGTTGCGTGGAAGGCGAGAAATCCCCATATTTCAAAGTTGTCCACAGGCCAAAAGTTCAAATTTTTGAACTCTGATCATGAGGACACTTTTGGACAGCTCGTGTGGACAAATGTCCGCATGAGATTGTCCACATAGTGAGTTATACTTGTCCTCATCCAAGTATAACTCATCAAGAGGACAATTTGTCCAAAACTGTCCGCAAGCGTGTCCACAAGACCCAGTATGGACAAGTATAACTCCACCTTTAGCGATCAGTTCGTCACGGTAAAGAGCAGGCACCTACATATGGTATGTATATAAGGAGGTACTGTATATGAGGTGTTACTAAAATAACCACTGCTGTCTATCCCGTCAACAGCCAGGCTTTTCATCAATCATACCAATACCGTAATCTTTACAATACCAAAACATACCGTATCACCTGGCAGCCGTCTTCCTACTACAAATGGTGCACGTCAACACAACGTTTGTCTGGCTGCTCACCATCTATTCGCCGCGACGACATCACGGTGCCAGTGTTGTCATATTGTTGGGTGCGCGTGATGTTTCACTATTTACTCATTCACTCATTTTGTGATTGCTTGATTTACTTGAATCCGATCACTGAACAGTTCAAAGCAAGCAATTGATTGTGTTGACGCTGGTTACGTGACCTTTCGGGTTGAGCATATTTTGAGATCATCCCCGCTGCCTTTTTCGGCCAGCTTGAAGGTTGTTTCTAGACAGCAACAGCAGTCCAAAAAAATTAGGTCCAATAGACTGGGGCCAGTAAATCTCGAAATACCGCGTGAATGAAAACGCACGTTATCTCCTAAATTGATATGTACAATGTGGTCAACTTAGATCGTCAACAAAAGCGGTCAACTCAAGCACGCCTGGTTGAGCGACAGAAATAACACGTGGTATTCGGCGTGCGTGGACGACTTTAGTTGACGAGTTGAACATTATAAGCGACGTTGTCAGGCAGGAACGATTCGCATAAAGCTACAAGATTGATACCGGTTATATATTATATTCTATTTTTATCCATATTTTTTGTTTTCCAGCGACGACCATGTGGCAGTTCGGCATTCTCTGCTCAATGGGCGTATCGGCGTTCGTGTTCTACGACCCAAATGGAGCCGATTGGGTCCGATTGACGGGCAAATCGATCAATCTGAATAATCGATTGAATCGATCCAATCAATCAATTGGCCCATTCACTCGACATCATTCGACCAGACGACGCAGCAGTGCTGTCTGGAAGAACAGGTGGGTTTGTGCGAATTATTGTTCATTTGTTTTGCACTGACGATGACCTGGTGCACCACAAGTTGTCCAGGGTTGAAACACGGCGCTGGTTGTGCGCGCTTCGCATGTGGCTCCAAATACAATGCACAATTTTTATAGCTTAACATGTTGAGTGCCATCAGTGACATTGTGCTCAACAACATTGTCAGTAAACACATGTTTGACCATGAAAAAGCATCGAAAAAATCCAGCGCCTGTGTCTGATTCAGGGTGTACCAAATGACGTACGAACAAGTCTGGCATCGACGGTACCGCAACGCGTTGTGCTGTCTTTGGCCCAGCGGGAATAGAACGTCCACTGCTCACAAGGTTGAACAATTGATTGGACTTATGGGTCGATTGACAAAAAAATCAATGATTCCCTTTTCAATCAGGATTCTATTCGTCAAGTTTCTCGACTTTTGGCCGAGTTTTTCTACGATTTTGACGTGGTGCCATCCGATCTGTTGGCTGGCTTCATGTTGATGAGGCGGAAACAGAAATACGAACAGTACTTGCTGACTGAACAGGCATGTGGTTGTGGCCTTGAAAATCAGGCATCAAATCTCCATTGTAATATTTCACTTTTTCTTCAGGCAGACAACGACACGACCGAGTTTCTCTCAGGTGCTGCTATTCGCCCCACAACGTCTTTCCTCGATCTCAGCCTTCCAGTAAGTTGCCTTGATGAATCAGGCCCGAAGCTGAAACCTAAATTATCCCACTCGGCCAAATGTATACATACACCAGCCGATGTTTCACAGGAATCTCTAACTTTATTGGAGACCCTCGAATATTACATGCAATTCGCACTGGCTTCCTACGGCTGGATATTCTACCTGACCGATAATCGCGAAGGCAATAAATGGGATCTGGCGAAATCTCTCCGGTTGGAATTTGCCTGAATATTCAGGTTGGGAGATCTGATAAGTTCGTTATTTTCAGATGTTGCACACCCAAGAATCGTACAATCGATGATACGCACATTGAGAATGACACGTGTTTGGGCGCCAATTACGCAGCCCTCAAACTCACCTTGCCCGATCATGCCAGCATTGTGCACGCGAATTTTCATTGTGGGGTGAGTCATTTCAATCTAAGCTTAGCTCGGGTGATATTGAAACATTAGAAGCATCAGAATTGCAGATTACCGAAACGCCGTTTTTCGTCGCTGTCGACCCAGTCAAACACGCTGTGATCGTTTGTATCAGGGGAACGCTGTCTTTCCAGGTATGATTACGTCAGAATATTAGTGCCGTGCATAACAACTGAGTTTTTTTATACCACAGCACAAAAATAAAATTCACAAGTTATTTTACAAGGATGTGGTGACAGACATGTGTGCCGAAGCGCAGAACGTACCCTTGCACGATGACCGGGCCGAAACTGTGAGGAGGCGTAGCACCATCTCACAGGTTTCATGGTCCCTGATTTTCAGGTTGATGTAATGTTTCATGACATAAATGCCTTGGAACTTCAGGGTCATCACGGCATGATCAGTGCAGCGATTTACGTGCGCACGCAGTTGATCAGTCAGGCGTTGATTGAACGTGCTGTAGAAAAGGTATTTACGATAACATCAAATTCATTTTTTTAACAAAATAATAGTGTTAACAGACTTTTTCTTTTAATTTCCCGACATCTTTTCAGCTGTCCCGTCTGACGCCACCCAATAATTCAACGGACGAACCGGAACTAATCCTGGTCGGTCACAGCCTTGGT
Organism: Rhynchonema sp. JSB1_4; assembly: GCA_030248065.1. Taxonomy (NCBI): domain Eukaryota; kingdom Metazoa; phylum Nematoda; class Chromadorea; order Monhysterida; family Xyalidae; genus Rhynchonema; species Rhynchonema sp. JSB1_4. The sequence continues at coordinate 25,647 of JASAMV010009135.1, forward strand.
GCGGGCGCAGCGATTATGCTCGGCTACTTGCTCAGACAACGAAAGGAGTGCATGTTCAAGAACTTGAGGTGTTACGCGTTCTCACCGCCTGGTCAGTTAATAATAATGAAATTATTTTCCGAAATTTAAGAAAGGTTATTCTCACAGTGAGCGTTCGATCTGTTTGTGATCAACGTTTATCTTCAGAGTTGTTTTGCTTGGTTCTGACTTAGAACCAGGCAAAATAATTCTGAAGATGCGTTTGTCACTGGGTTACAAGCGATGGGCATGATAACAAAAGGAAGAGCGAAGTGGGTCTGGCCTTTCGCTATCTGACATCTAATAACAAAAATAAACGCACTTAAATGAAAATTCACACTGATTTTTCAGGCGGGCTGTTGACACGATCGTTGTCGAAAGACTCGGCCAGTTTCGTCACATCGCTGGTTGTCGGCAAAGACTGCGTGCCGCGGATCAGTCTGCCGAATTTGAACGAATTGCGCTCGCAAATCGTGCAACTTTGGTCAGCGACTAGTGATCCAAAGGTGCGTTTCGGTGTCTGTGAAGTTCATCAGTCGTGTTTTTGGTTTGTTTTTCTCGTCACATTGTCTGCCAGGTATATAATTTTTGAGTGGCACGTATCCTTCATGTCGATCGTTTGATCATTAACCCCAGCAAGATACAGCTCTCCATCCAACCAAATGTAACAAAAGATTGCGGTTCTGCCAATTCAGTGGTGCACCAGGTCATCATCAGTTTATTATTCAAGCTCAACACTTAGTATATTTTCCAGTGGCGCATCCTATTCCACAGTCTGCCATGCACGCCGAGCTTGGACTGGCCGCCCAAAGTACCGGTGAGCACAAGCAACGGCTGTGTGGAGGACGACATGAGTCAAATGCCCGCCACAGGCACCTGTTGCGTCAATTGGGACACTGAGAACGGACGGCTGACCGTGCCACAATCAAGAGGCACCAGCGTACGACGCAAACGTCTGCCCATGCTCTATCCGCCGTCGAAAATATTGCATATTGTGAGTGTGCGATTCTGTGTTCCCTTCCAACTTCAGGATTGTACGCTCCAGTTAAGATATCCGTCCGACGGTTAACATGGGTTCGGCACAAGGTAGGACTATATACCAGGTGTGAAACTTGATGATCGGCCAGGTCTTGAAGGATAGTTCGAGATGAATCGATTTCAATCGTAGCAAAAGTTGTTCCACATCTGGTTGGAAGCACCTTTTTCGTCGCGTCAGTATAGATCGCAATTCGGTAAATCCGGCGGGAGCACAAAAAGCCATGAGTGACCAAAGAGAAATCAGATCAAACAAATCACAAAGTTCGATATCCAACCGTTGCGATTGATTTGTGGCCATATTCAATGTCCGAAGGTTCGAACCTGGAGCTCGCAAGGTCGCGCACTCAACCAGCCGCAATACGCGGCCATCTGGGAGGACGAGGAGTGTTTCTCGGAGATTCTGGTCAGCCCGGTGATGGTGCACGATCACATGCCCGCCGGTGTGATTGACGCCATGCAACAGGTTGGCTGATGTTTCATAGTAACAACATGACGGAACAAGTTTCACTTAGTTACACACGTGAGTATTCAATGCAATATACCGACACACGCCCTCTGAGGAACAATGATCATTGGTTCGATGTGCAGGGAGTTTAATCACATACATATAAGTCATTCTGATTTCTCGTGATGAAAGATCGGTCACCTTAACTTTATCGGTTCGGCGCCCGGTCTTGCATACAAATGGACATTTCAATATTTATTGCTGCTGTTAGCTCCGCAGACTGTGCCAGTCAAAAAGTTTTGAACATATAGGCAAACCACGCTAACAAGGGCCCGATTTCGCAGCTGGCAGAATAGTGAAACATTCTGACGTGGCTGCTGATTTGGGAAATGTTACACGTTGAAGAATACACAGCGGAGCATGATGATTTTCTCTTTCTATTCGTTTTGAATACACCGCACCTTCGAAATCGGGCTCGTGTTGGTGTGGTTTGCCTATATCTTACCAGAGAAAACTACACCAACATTTTTCGAACCTAAAACAATACACTCGGCACCAAAAATTTCAGTTGCTCAAACGCTGTCGCGCAATGCAGCCGGCCTCAGGGAGCAATGAACAACGCGCCGACAAAACCAGCAACATGGGATCACCGGGACTGACGAGGCCCCGGGCACCACCGGCACCGATGAATCCGACTGACACACAACGGACGGATGTGGTAGATGGCGAAATAGGGGAAGATTTTGAGGCGGAAGCCGCCTTGGAAGACTTTCTCAATCATCATCCAAGCAAAGACGATGAGCCTGTCGTAAACCACCAGCAGGCTCAGGAGTCGATTTAGGCATACTGTATATCAATTGGGGAGCATAGTTTTGTTGTGGTACTGTGTGAAACATCAGCTGATTGGCCCAGTTATGGAAAAGGGCAGGATGCTACACAGCAGTCAGTTTGGTTGGATGTTTCGCACATTTGACATTCGCTGAATGTGCATTGTACAAGGGAGACTTCCTTGCTGAATTGTAAATTTTCACTAAAGTACGGACAGAATTGCACACAATTACTTCTTTCAAATTCAAATGTGCTGGTTTACTTTCCACAGCTTCGAACTTCAATAATACCTTTCATAGCCGGTGCAAATTGATATTTGCGATAAAGATTCCACATCTTGTGATTATAAACACTATTGAGCAATGCAAGCATAAAATGTGAAAACCGATGGTGAATGAAAAATAATAATTTATCAAGCAAGACATCTGAAAATAACATTCCAAATCAAAATAATAGACGATCACATCCTGGCTTTGAGGACACTATTGTTTCGATCACGACTTTGTTCGCGCAACAACTTTCGTAAAATCTTACCCGACGGAGACTTGGGTATCGTTGAAACAAAACGAACACCACCTTCAAGACGCTTATAGGCAGAGACACGGGCTGAAAATACAACATGGTCACTTTGTGGCGCGTGGGTTCACGCATAACTATTTGCTGCATTCGCATTCGCACTGGCTGGTATTTTTGAAACGGTGTAAACGTCAGTTGGACGTAAAGGTCGGTGTCGGCGTGATCGAAAGCTCGGTCGGTGTAAACATGAAATATTCCGCGTTAACAGGAGGCAATGTACATATTATGTGTACACCGCCCGAGCTTTTACGCCCGACCTTTACACCCAACTGACGTTTACACCGTTTCGAAAATACCACCCACTGACGATTAGCTTATCACCACTGTGACTGTGAAAACGATTGGAAACCGCCAACTAAAAAACACAACCACGCTGCACAGCACCTGGACAATTATTGGAAGTTCGGCTCAATAAAAAAACCAACCATTCACAAAATCATGCACATCCCGTTCTGTGAGACGGTCACTTTTCCTAACGACATATGCCATCGGTACTTCGCCACTTCGTTCATCAGGCACGCCGATCACGGCCGAATCCGACACGTCCGGGTGCGACAACAGTAGACCCTCGAGCTCGGCCGGTGCCACCTGAAAGTAATTATGATCCATCTAATTACGTGACACTTGGAGCGATATCAAACTTGCTGATCGCGGATCGGACCGGTACTGCCTAAATCTAGGATATCCGGAGACTTACTGAAGCCGCTAAATTCGACCTGCGCACCGATTGAAATGAACAACTTTTTGGGTTCAGTCAATCACTTATCGTCCCAAATGCAAAAATCAGACGTGATCAATCGTAGTCCGATCCTTTGACCAACGGACACTGAAACGAAAAAAAACCCGACACAACGTTTCGCCGACCTGATACGCTTTGACCTTGATCATTTCCTTTATACGATCCACAATGAATAGAAAACCGTTCGAGTCGATAAAACCGACATCACCTAAACAAACACAACAGTTTGAACAAAAAATTTCTTAGAAACACAGAAAAACAGCGCAAATATCCTGTACCAGAATGCATAAATCCGTGTTCATCTATGGATTGCCTTGTTGCATCAGGCCTGTTCAGGTATCCCTTCATCACAGACGGACTACGAATGCACACTTCGCCACATTCGCCCAGCGACAGTTCGGAACCGGTGTCGGGATCAACTATCTGAAATATTGCGACTCAAGTTCGCCGGACAAAAAATTCGACTGGGACGAGACCAAAATAAGCGGCAAACTATACAGTGTGTAACAGCAAAGTGCACTGGGTTTATGGTGGTAACCACTGGCGCTTTTGTCATTGACAAGGCCCAGGGCGCCATTGCAGTCTGGCATTATGGGCCGAAACTGCATCCACAGATCTAACGCAATGCGTGCCCGCAAGGCTAAATCGTAGTGTGTAACAGCAGTAAGTTTTGCCAGTTTCGGCCAAACAGAATATCAACCGACAAAAATCCCACGCTACAAAAGGGTGGATTCGTTATTTTTGACGACTCTGACCTAAAATTACTTAATTTAGACATACAATGTCCATCTTTGGGCAAAAATTGGAGACTTAAGTGTACTTGGGGCTGGGGGAAGGTGCATAGTTTTTTTAGACACTTTTTAGGTGCAATTTGCACCTAAAAAATCAGAATTGCACCTAAAAATTCAGGGTTAGGTGCAAGGTTGCACCTAAAATTTTGGGCCCTTATTTGCTTAATTTAGCATTTATACAGCATCTTTTAAGGTTGGAAAGCTTAGAAACAAAAAAATGCGCTGCGCGGCTTGTCATTCCTTCCAATAAATTCCATCGAAGCATTCGGTCGACATCGACAAAAAACATTGATCTGATTGATTGATTTTGTACACAGTTAGTACCTGGTGTGCTGGTGATAAGATTCAAAACAAATACATGCTGTACTGGGATCAGTGTAGTTCCTGGTCCGGCGAGGCGGTTAGTGAACCTACCCACTTTGTCGGTGCGGCGGTTAGTGTACCTCCCTGTGGGGGGAAGGAGGGGGGAGACCAAAATTCAGGTAAAAGTCCTTTGGGGTAAAAAACTTGACCTATTTTTGTCCTTTTTTTGGAAAAAAATCTCCACAAATAGTTTATTTTGGCGACTTATGACAACATTGACCTGAAAATTACCCATGTTAGGCCTAAAATGCCCATATTGGGCTAAACATGCCTATTTTAGGCAAAAATTGCGGCGGTTAGTGTACCTGGTGCGGCGGTTAGTGTACTAGTGTACCTTGGTCGCGGCGGTTAGTGTACCTTAGGAGGGGTCCTTCCTCCCCCCAGGAACTACACTGACTAGAACTAGAGCCGAGCATGACAGCAGTATTAGATACCCACACAGTAAATGAACAGCGAAAGTAATTGATTCGTACGTGACCCCCAAATGTGGATATGGTGACATGAAAATTTTACTGTTTCGTTTTCTTCTCAATCGGTTCTCAATAATGAAACTAGTACAAAATGTGCTACAAAATGTTGAACTTTCCCGGAAAAGTTTGCTTTTGCTAAAGGAAAAGGCATTCATTGCGTTACAACTTTATTGAACTTCTAAAAGCACGCAAATAGCATTGAACACACAACGTGGCAAAAAAAGCCTAAAATTGGCGTTTTTTGTCCAAAATAGGGGTTGCACCTACTTTGGCCAGCTTGCACCTAAAAATTGGGGGGGTTGCACCTAAGTTGCACCTAGTGAATTTTGAAAAAAAAAACCGTGGGAAGGTGCAAAGTGTAAGATTGTCGGGGAACTAAGCATACCCCCTGAACTCAAGGGGCGCCCGTCCCCCTGGAACTGCACTGGTCGGGGCACCAAGATTAACTGTACAACGACGGCTAAAGCGTATAGTTTGGAATTACATCCCACGCACCTTGCATTCGGTGCTGGGAAACAACAGCCCGCAGTTTCCGGCAGGGCCAATTCCGGCCGTGGTCGCACCAGACGACAGTTCGGTCATGCCCCAGCCTGAATGATAATGTTGTGTTTGGGGCGGTCGACCAAACTGCAGCACGAAATAATTGTTGTTGTTGTTGTTCAATCAATAGAGTTCATCAAACACCAATCATACAACCTTGGAACACATGCGCTATATTCTTATGAACTTGTTTCAGTGCCAGTTCACTCTCGGCGCGCAATGGCGCCGCGCCGCACAGAACCAATTGTACACTGGCCAGGTCATAGTTGGTCACTTGCGGGTGTTTGGCCAAAGCGATCGCCACGGGCGGCACAACCGCCAGCAGACGGGGCTGCAAAGTTGGGGTAAAAAAATTGAAAAAACAGACAGCCTTGTTGTTGCTTAATATATTTTGCCGGCGAAACATGGACCAACTGCACTTTTGTGCGCAACAATTGACGTTTTATGAGGAGACCAATAAGATCTGATCTCAGCGCTTTCTGCTTTGCTTCACCTGGTGCCCCAGCACTGACGATAAGTTCAGGCATAAAATACGGAATGCAGTTACAAAATACAGTTACCAAACCAAAGATACGTATACATAAATTTCGACCACAAACTCACCCTATACGTTTGTATCAACTCAAAGTATTCAATCGGATCAAATTTGTGCATGAGTACGGAGGTGCATCCCATTCGCAGCATCCAGTACACCCAGCCAAAACCGAATATGTGGTACAACGGAAGAAATTGTACGTCAACCAGATCACTGATGTTTAGGCACGGAGGGTTGAGATAAGGCCACAAGAGACGTTTACCGTTTCTGGAAGGAAGGTTCAAATTTTTTAAAAAAAATGGGACAAAAAATTAATTTTCCTTGAAAATCAGGGTACTCTCCCTGAAAAAAATAGGGAAAATCAAGGAAATTCAGTATTAAAAAACGAAAAACGACCCAGACGTTTTTTTAAAAACGTCGTTTTGCCCAACCCTGCACGCGGTACACGCAGCATACAGCCCGTGCGAGAATGCATTGATCACGGTACAATTGCAAAAGGCAAACCAGCTAACTCATTGAACATCATATTGTTGGCCAACAGGTTCCTGTGCGTCAACATGACCCCTTTCGGCGCACCCGTTGTTCCGCTGGAATACGGCAGAATGGCAACGTCGTTTGGGGCGCCTGCGGTGAAAAAAAAACAAAGGCATCACCAACGTTGCACCATCGGGTTTGTAAAATGTCAGCTGTGGATGGACTGCCGGCAATGAGACTCAGTGGTGTCGTTGAGAAAACGAAATTTTCCCATACCCAGCCCAATTTTCGGGAAATTTCCCATACATGCCCCCAAAAATTTCCATACCAGGGGGGTTTCTCCAAAAATTCAAAAAATTCCCATACCCGAGGGGGTTTCTGAAAAAATGACCCCAAAAATCTTCTAAAAATACCAAAAAGTGGTCTAGAAGTGCTTAAAACAGGGTTTTCTTGCGGTAGCAAGCGATTTTTCACATTTTTAGGCGAAAAATCGTCAATTTTGGTACTACTCCGGGTCAAAAAGTCCTTTCTTAGGGGTGCCTGTTCCAAAAGTGAAAAGTTTCCCATACCCCTGGGCGATTTCCCATACCAGGGGGTAACCCTCCCCACACCCCCTAACGACACCACTGATGAGACTGAAATCCATTGGCCGCAATAGCACCAGGTTATCGTTAGTGACAATGAAATGTGTAAACATAAGAGCTCAAAAACATAAGATTCTGCAACATCGAATCTTTCTCTTACCAACAAATTCAATTTTGCGGTCAAGCACAGTGCCATGATAAAAATGTGCCAGATCATGGGCCACCAGTTGATCGGTCACGTGATGACAACAGTCGGTGCGACGAAAGTGGCCGTCTTGTACGATGAAATGCTGAAATGGGTAAGTTAGTCGTTTTTTTTTCAGCCAAGACAAAACTGCAAATGTTGGCACTCATGATTTGTGAGCCGTATCAACTTTGCCGGCAAGCACCATGACAACGATTACCGTTCGACGACGATCTGGCATGGGCAAATTGATACAGCTCAAAACTACAGCAGCACTTTTGCCCGTGCAAGTTGATACAGCTCAAAACTACTGTTGTTATCATGCCCATCGACAAGCCGACCTAGAGAACCCGAAAGTCACTAAACACAACAATGAGAATTGAGAACATGGCTCTTTCACAGAAAAAAACCAACGCGCAAACTTGGCGTGTGATTTCCTTCAGTCGCTTCGGCAGCTGCATGCTCTGTTCCACGATGCACGAATATACCCTTGGCTGAACAGTCGATTAGTTGACGTCGAATTTCGACTGGTAAATGTTTTACGATCAATTGTATATGTCATGTTTTGAAGTCTCCTAACCCGATTTACGTCAGCAGCGCTATTGTGACCATTAACCACCGAAATGGACAAAACTCTGGAAAAGAACGCCTCGGACCGAGATCGAGTGCATTTATATAAATCCAGGTGGTTTGCCTTCACTGAAGAAACATACGCAGTGACAATCACAACAGCAGTTGAACAAGCAACATTGCGATGTATGGGGGCATTCACGAACATTGTGCTTCATGACATGAACACACACACACACACACGTCGCGAAGCAAGATTATGCGCACACAAAACAACATTATCCCACCTGACGTAGCAATCGGATTGCATAAACTGACAACAATGCCCGACGCCATGGCAGCTAAGTTGAGCAGCACGTAATCGATCGAATTCGGTAACACCATCATGATCGTGTCACCTTGATTCAGGCACAAATGTGTCCGTAATGCGTGCGAGAGTTTGGTGACGCGCGGCACGAGGTCGGCGTAGTAGAGGGAACTGTCGGGGCGGGATGGGTCGACCTGGAAAGCGGATTTGAGACAAGGGACGTCATTTGATACCAGGAACAAACCGGTGAAAACTTGTCTCATAACATGGCCACGGCTCGAAAAATTTGACCTACGCACAACCCGCGCTTGTCAAATGGAAACGTGCCTTTCTTTTTTTCACTCACGGTTTGACTTGGCTGGTGATTATCCAAAACGTTCCTGTTATACGTTTACCTTTAATCAGAAACATTTAACATCAAACTGTTGGCGATCGCAAAAATCATTATTGCACAGCACAAGCATCGCGATTGTAAAGTTCCATTGAAAAGTGACCACCTGTTCCAAAACTCACCATTGCCACCTTGAGAGGGTTCGCATTCGCATGTTGTTGGACGGCATCAGCAATATATTGAGCAAATGAAACATTAGGTATGTCCAAGTCGGGGAACGTGGATCGGATCGGCATGGCAAGATGTCACAACAGTTAGTTTTGGTCATTAAGTAAGACAACCTGAATGCGACTTGTGAATGAAAAAACTAAACCTTTTCCTGGATTGTAAATGATGCAAAAAGTGAAAATATTAAAACATGCAAACTAAGAAAGGGAGAGCAGTGCAGAAGTTGCTCGGGATGAAAACAATTCAAGGCCACGACTACAAACTACCAAGGGTAGAATGTGCAGTGTGTTCATATGAAACACTATGAAAAATATCAAACTTTGTGATAGGATCGGACCTGTTCTGCCTTGGTCACGTGACTTTTTTTTGAATTATGGATACGTCTTAAATGAGGTTTTTGGTAAAATGAGACGGCCATAGAGTACTGCGCGCAAACAATTTTTTTCATAAAAATTGTGCTCTGTTATTTTTGTCATGCAACATGAAAATTGCTCCCACCTCAATTTTAAAAATTTTCTGTTCGCAAAACAATGAATATTTGCAGAGCTGTTCTTGAGAATTGGTTTTTAATCGCGAAAAGTGTAATACCCGATACCTTGAAAAAAACATGCCGATACCCAATACTTTTTGGGTGCCGATACCCGATATCTTCCGATCCCTAGCTGGTGATGCCACTAATTTCAACCAGCGCAAAAGATCTTCCCCGACCTAAAATGAACAACTTTTAAGCTTAGGAATTAGTGGCCACAGTGAATCTCTTGAAATCCGCAATCCAAGCAGCACGCGGGACAAAGGCAACTCGGCAAGGATCCGATCCGATCACCAAGTTTGATATCGCTCTGTATTTTATCAATAAACCAAGATTCTCTCAAATTTGCACATGAAAAATTCACATGGGTAAAATTTCTTGAAACCTGCCTGGCATGACGAGCTATTTTCAAAATTTGGTACACGACAAAACCAACAATCTACAGTTGACAACAAAGTGCTACCTGAAACAAACATGTGTCGCTACAGCTTGGTAAAAGACAAAAAGATAACAAGCAGAAATGTAGGCAATCGAAAGCAATAAACTGTGTAATACTGCTTGCTGCTCGTTTGCTCCAGGAAGATGCCATATGAACTCGGAAACCAAAACCACATAAAATGGATGCGACGTGTTGAAAATTCACTGATAGCAGAGGTACGAGTAAATCTTTCGCGGAAAGCAAAGAAAAGAACACATTAAGCTCACAGAAAGTGATCAGTTTCTTGACACCTGAGGACTAGAGCTGAACGAATGTTTTGTTACGACAAAAAGTCCAGAAGGCCGAACTAGAAAAAATTATAATAATGCCTAAATAATATGCCTAAAATTGTCCTATGAAAAGCGCAGGCCCACACGATTCAGCCGGTGATAGGAATTTGAAAGAAATCCACAAAAGTGAAAGGCTACATTGGCGCACGAAAAGAACAAATTGAAACCGGATTCCTCTATAGAGGTTAGGCACAACCGGCTTGCAATAATGGTTGTAATTTGAGGTCGTTAATGTGGCAGTGAGCCGTTATTTGGTCGGAATCTGAAAATATGAAGCAGTCTTTTGTGAAAAAACATGAAGTGATGCGGTTATGACGGATATGAAGGCCAAAACTCAGCTATCTTGCAGCCCCGTCACCAGATTTAGTCACAGGTAGGAACCGTCTTGGTTTATTCATGAGGTAACTGATCTTGTCCAAAACGACCGTAAAATATGTCCAATGAGCATATGAACCGCTTCAAGTATTATACCGTCCGTCTAAAACCACTAAAACAAAAACCTCTAAGTAAAGACCTCGAACAACATGAACTATTAAGCAGCACAAGTCACCACAGTTCACTTTATTTGACGATTCACGAGACGAAAACACCAGCCCCAAAATATGCAACTCAGACGTACAGCTTTGACGAGCGCCTGATCGAGATCATTGATCAGATCGTCAATGTCCTCGATACCGACCGACAGTCGAATCAGATTATCAGTGATGCCGAGTTTGGCGCGCTCATTCGCCGGCACCGACGCGTGCGTCATTATCGAACTGTGAACAAGCGAAAATGTTTTAAGTTGGTGGTGATACTCTGAATTTTTTGTCTAGTTTCTCTGGGCAATATCCTCAAAACCACAGGTATGTTTTGCGTTTTTTCCTGCCGGTTTTTTTGACTTTCTTTGAACACAAGCAATTGCAGCGACTGTCGCCTTTTTCCCTCCAGCGTAGCAGTGTCTGATGCGATCGACGAAACATCTCCGATCTCTGCAGTCAGCCGCCTAGTTTTATAACTTGTGAGAATCACGAGAACAAACTCACGGCAATTCAGCCAAACTTTCGAATCCACCAAGCGATTCCGCCAAAATGAATACCTAAATGATATAATTCAAGATATTCAGTCACTACGAAAAAAATAAAACTCTAATTCGACCTTCAAACTTTGCAGAAACACCTCCGACTGTTTGAGACCGCCTTTCAGGTAGAATGACACCATACCGCTCATGCCTTTCGTCTGTTTCTTGTGCAGCGCGTGCTGCGGATGCGATGGCAGTCCGGGATATAGGACGCGTTCCACACGAGGGTTTTTCTCCAACCTAATTTGTTTGTCAGAATAAAATTAGTAAACGTTAACTCAACGCTAACAAGCCGCTCACCATTCGGCGACAGCAAACCCGTTTTTCTGATGCGCGTGCATTCGAACGTGCAGCGTCTTGAGGCCGCGATTCACCAGGTAGCAGTCCATCGGAGACGCTGGAGCTCCAACAGCTAAACAAAAAGAAAGTGTATATTCTGTCACGTTCAGGTGAAATTGCACATGGTTTTGCCAAATATTCAATCGTCCACTGTGTGGACACGCCACGAATGCGCTAGCTAACAGGCCAGTATTTGACAGTTTTGCCCTGCACAATTTACGAAAACATTCGCCGCATTCGCACACTTTCTGACGCTCTCAGGGCCTTTTGGGCGGCACAAAACTGACGTGAATAACCAAAGCCACGCGGAACGCACACAATTGAATGTAGACCATGTGTTTGTCGATGTCCTCCCTGTTCGTCATCGCGCAGCCCATCAACACGTCGGCGTGTCCATTCAGATATTTGGTGATCGAATGCAGCACAATATCAACGCCGAGATCTAGCGGGCGCTGCAGACGCAGAACAGAAATTTGTTTCATATTTTTTCAAAATCCAGGATAGAGCATAACATTGACCCAAAACAAAGAAAACAAAAAAAAATCGTGTGCAAACCTGAAAGAACGGCGACATGAACGTGTTGTCGCATACGACATAAATGTCCGGCCGTTCGGCTTTGGTCTGTTTCACGATCGCTTCGATGTCGAGCACTTTGAGCAACGGATTCGTCGGCGTTTCCAGCCAGATCATCTGCAAAATGAAACATTAAGATTTTTATTTTTTTATTTTTTTTTGCCTCCGTTCGATAACTTGTTAACTAGAGGTTGTCGCCCACACCTTTGTTTGCGGCGTGATCGTTTTTTTGATGTTGTCCAAATTGCTCATGTCAACCATATCGGTGAGAATGCCGTGATTACTCGCCACTGTTCGGAAAAATCGCTGAGATCCTGAGACAGGAGAAGACCGCAAAATTAAAAACACCAAAAACAAAGCCTATGAAACATTGTGCACCAACAAGAAATTTCGACACAAAAGTATGAACCGAGCAAGCAACATACCGCCATAGACGTCATCGCAGCAAATGATATGATCACCACTGTGCAGCAGCTCAGTCAGACAAGCGCATGCCGCCAAGCCACTGGTGAACACACGGCCTGAAATGAAACATCTGATTCATTTGATCGTAGTCCACGTGCTTCACAGCAGAATTGAACAAAATTACACCGACGATACTCAAATCAAAATCAAAATCAATGCATAAATTACGAACAAATGGTGTGCTGAAAACTGAAAGGCCAGCTCACAAAATTTTGCTTTCTCCAGCGCAGCCAGGCATGTTTCGAGGCTGCGTCTCGTTGGATTGCCGGCACGGCTGTAGTCAAAGACCTGAAACACTCAGTTAAATGTGTATGGAGTTGTAGGGATCGGCGTGGGTGTCGGAAAAAGGTCGGTGTCGGTACCGACCAGTGTAGTGGCAGGCAAATGGTTGCAAGGTAGCCTTGGGGGGGGGATAGATCCAGATGGTTGCAAGGTACCCCCGTACCCAGCCTCCGGGAGGTTGCAAGGTACCACTGAGGTCCGAAAAAAGGGTGTTTTTTTGCATGCATTATACTGCAAATTTGGCCAAAAAATTGGTACTTTTTTGCATTTTGGCCGAAAATTTCCCTAAAATACCTATTATATGAAGGTTTGCGCGCGGAGCGCGCGATTTTTGGGGTTTTGAGGCCGAAAAACACACATTTTTGCCTATAAAAACCATAAATTGATGGTTGCAAGGTACCCTCCGGGGTGGTTGCAAGGTACCTACCCTTCCCCCCTCCCCCCCAAGGGGTGGTTGCAAGGTATAGGTACCTACTCCTTAGGGGGGGGGGGGGAATCCCCCCATCCCCCCCCCAGCCACTACACTGGTACCGACACTACTAATGTCGGTGTCGGCGGCCAAAAGTGTCGGTTTTTTAGGTGTCGGTATGCAACCTTTTCACACCGTGTTTGTGGCAAAACTGCTAAAAAAATTTGAAATTTTCGCTGCCATCCCAAATGAAAAAGTTTGAATATTTTTGCGTCACGGTTTTTAATGGCCACTTGAGGTGGCAATTTCACCACTTGAGATTTCCAGATCGCCACTTGAATTTCGGGCCAGGTGGCGATTATCGCCACTTGCATAATGCATAATGCGATTACAAGCGAAAAAACATCCTACCCCTTTTTGGGGTTTTTTGGGGGTATTTCTGGAAACAATTTTTTCAGGTTCGGGTCAGTGAATTAATAGAGCCCCCCCGCAATAGAGCCCCCAAAATGGGACAGTGAGTTAATAGAGCCCCTTCTACCGTATTCCCTAAAATAGAGCCCCCCAAAAATAGAGCCCCCCCAAAAATACAGCCCCCCTAAACGGGGTTAGTGAAAAATACAGCCCCCCCTAAACGGGGTCAGTGAAAAAATACCGTAAAAACCTAAATACAGCCCTCCCCGGAATGAGCCCCCCGCAATACAGCCCCCCAAAAGGGGTCAGTGAATTAATAGAGCCCCCCCTAACTAAGTAACATCCCCTATACAGTCGAGTAGTGTATTAAGGCTTGATAGTGGTGCACAGGTACATTTATGCACGTTTGTTGTTTGTTCAGAGCACATAATACGCCTCCTATTGACGAATAAATGCGGTTGCAAGCGAAAAAACATCCTTTCAAACCCGTTTTTAGGGGTCTTTGGGGGTATTTCTGGGAACAATTTTTCAGGTTCGGGTCAGTGAATTAATAGAGGCCCCCCCCCCGGAATAGAGCCCCCCCGTAATAGAGCCCCCCAAAATGGGGTCTGTGAATTAATAGAGCCCCCCTTCTATTTAGGTTTTTACGGTAGAGCCCCCCCAAAACTACACCCCCCCCCCAACGTGGAATTCCCCGCTTGGGGGTCGTAAAGTCAAGTTCTTGTATACGACACACTATGTACAACGTTTGTGGTTGAGTATATGATGACGTAAAGCCTTTTATGGAAGATCTGCACCTAAAAACACTCAATAATGACCAGTAACACCCTGACAGAACTCCATTTGAGGGGCATTTTTGGGAACATTTTTTGACATTTTGGGCAGCGAAAAAATACAGAGCCCCCACAAAGAGAGCCCCCCAAAAATACAGCCCCCCTAAAAGGGGTCAGTGAAAATATACAGCCCCCCTTGTATTTTAGGTTTTACGGTATTTAGGTTTTTACGGTAGCTGGCAGCTGCCCCGCCCAACCAACAACCGCCCGCCGCTAACCTTTGGTTGACCTGGATAATCTTGCTTGTACGTCGTTGCTAGCGATATGGGTGGCACAATCTGCAATATATTAGGGTGAGTTTGGCGGTTGTTGTTTTTTCCACAACCCAACCCACAAGGACAAACGTGTCTCAAACGACAAGGTCCACAGCAAAACACGCAGTAAAAACAAAACCTGATGGCAATCCCATTGTTCTGGCTCTTGCCCAGCGTGAATTGCATCGGTTGCAAAGTGTTCGTAAGGCGATTGAGCCATCTGAAACAGAAAAAACATCCGGCTGTCGGCTTCAGCTTTCAGTTTCCATCCACCAAAAAATAAGAGTAAAAAACCGTAAAAATTTGTTCTCTTTTAATTGGGCAAGGAGGAAGGAAAAACCACGCGAAAAGTCAGAAACAGTCAGATCATGAAAATGTTTGTGTTTTTGCTTGAACCACAGTGCACGTGTACAACAAACGATGAAACGAAGAAACCAACATGTATTATTCACAGATGATCCTTCTCAAAACAATCATAAGCCGAAAAAAGCAATGAACCAATAATAAAAAGGCAACACGCTAATCTGACTGTTGCGGCACATGTTTCATCTGATGGCGAATACTTTTTTGGTGCTTGCTAACTGATAAGAAAAATGCCAAAGTATGGTCTCAAGTTAAGTGCATGTGCATTTGACCTTCTTGTTGTCATACCGAATTATGCCGATAATTTGGTGAGAAGACCACGTGGTCAAAACAAGTATTGGTGCAGACGTTTATAACAGACGACGTAAACAAGGAAAACCTGTTGCTATTCCGACCACAGAAACACACTTGACACTTTTCTAAGTGACGACGATCAAAACCAGGCAGGTGACGATAAAAAGAAACGTTTTAGCGTGCGTGGGCCCGGTATGGAAAAACATAATTTTCTCCGTCCGTTTATAGCTATTTATACATAAGTATCAGGTGTTTTTGGTGACAGAACTGATGCTGCGCGAAACTGTGTCATTGAGATTGGATCATAAAAAGTCAGATAAAAGTGCTCAAGGACGAACGAAGTTGGTGAAATATCAGGCGCTGGTGATCAGAATGTGTTCCGTATTGGTGTACAATGCACAACTGTTATTCAATAACAAGCTTTTCTCGAATGTTATTTCTTCTTTCCCGGCTGGTGCGTATAGGTATTCAATATAGTGCGGTTTTGTGCAACCTGAAGATGGGCGCTTTTGTGATAGTAATTTGTATTCGTCTCCATCGGCTCCTTTCCTTGATCTTTCATCCTATTGATGTTCAGTTGTCCAACCGCGCCCACACTATTGACGCAATATTTAGGTTTTCTGATGCAATAAATCGTTTTCTTCAGTATCATTCACGAGATGAAAAGTTGGCTGGAAGGTCTCATCCCATGTGATCGTTTATCGTTGACATTGACAGACGAAAACATACATTTATGGTGAGACACAGTAACAAACAACCTCAAAGTGCATAAGAAAAGGAGACAAAACGAAAGCGCCATGCTGTGACGAGCCGTGATCAATTTTCCTAAAAGTTCACTGAAATTATTGAAAATAATATATACATAGTTTCAATTCATAAGCGGTGATCCCGGCGGGGAACTATTTATATCCAATTGTTCTTCGGACTCAGTCCGTCCGTTCCACGCCACAACCGTGTATTGTGCACGCAGAGCCCGTTCGATTTCAAGTCCGTGTTCGCGATCGCGAAGCTCGAGCACTGTTTTCACCTGAAAAGGTCAATGTTGAAGTTCATTCATTCCGTGCGTTCAGGTGATTTTGCGATGATCACCTGGGCGACCACGTCGGCGTGGTGCAGTGACACTGAAGATGACCTGGTACACCGAGTGAGAAAAACATCACTAAAGCGACCAACCCCAACAGAGAAAACATCAGTTTTTAGCCACGCGCGTTCGTGAAACATGTCTTTGATTGAAGCACCATGTCTGGCCAACAGGGCCGATAGCTCGGCGATGCCACCGGGTCGGTCACTGACAACAACCTGGATTGGAATGGATTACGGATTGGGTTACTGTGGTTGTTGTGTGTGCGATGATGAATTGAAACATCATCTGAGACAC
This sequence comes from Rhynchonema sp. JSB1_4, assembly GCA_030248065.1. NCBI lineage: Eukaryota > Metazoa > Nematoda > Chromadorea > Monhysterida > Xyalidae > Rhynchonema > Rhynchonema sp. JSB1_4. The sequence goes on from JASAMV010009135.1 coordinate 42,626, forward strand.
TCACAAAGCACTTTGCCAAACGTCCATCCACGGCGAGACCGCGTTCGATACACCGACCCAACACCGTCGTGTCAATATTGCCACCAGTCAGCGGCACGACAACTCTGGAAAATTGAATATATTTT
>JASAMV010009136.1:0-13738 GCA_030248065.1 Rhynchonema sp. JSB1_4
CCGGCGATAAATTAGGGGGTCTAAATTTAGGGCATGCAAACGCTGTTGGTGAGTTAGAGTCCGCATGCCAGGTAAATAGTAAGTGAACCGACGTTGAATTTTTTCAACGTTTTTAGCTAAAGTGACATTTTGAGGGGACCAAATGGACATGGAAAATTCCAGTAAAGGGCGAACATAGGCCAAATAAAGTTTTCGGAGGAAGTAGAGAATTTTGACTGTAAAAGTTTGCGGCGAATGGTCTTCTCCATTCTGCTGGCGTCAGCCACAATTTTACCAATATGTGACTCAAACTTTAAGTTTTATTCGTCTATTAGGACACCCAAGTCCCGGACATGGGGTAGGTGAAAGTACATCTGCTCATTCCCACAAAAATAGACAGGGGGGGCTTGAGGGCGAGTCCCAAGCCTTACTGTGACGCTCTTATAGCTGGCAAGAGCCATGCCATTTGCAAAGAGCCAACTAATGACCGCATTTATGTCACCCTGGAGGATTTTATCTTCAACTGCAGCACTACAGGAGGAGGATGTAAGAGAAATGGGGCGATATTTAGTGACATTTTTTGGGAATTTTTCCTTGGGGATCGGGATCACGTCGGCCAACTTGAAGTCATCGGGAACAACTCCGGTGTGGAGAATTTGGTTAAAAAGGAAAGAGTATTGGTCCACAAGGGTGATGCCCAACTTTTTCAAGAAGGCCGAAGGGATCCCGTCAGGACCGGGGGTAGTTTTGGCTGGTAATTTTCGAAAAAACTGAAGGAGAATGGGGGGTGAGCAGACTATTTCCTCCATGTCCGGGACTGGATGAGCTGCACACAGAGGGGTTGTGCCTGCAATTCCGAAGTTGGAATTGAAGACCGAGGCAAAATATTTGTTGAAGGCGATGGCCTTGCCCTTGTCCTCTGTGTGCAGCACACCATCGGTGTCAGTTACATCAGGAAGATCAGTCCTAGGGCTGATTTTTCGTCTGATGTAACTCCAAAACTTTTTTGGGCTTGGATTCGTGACCAACGACTGTTCCCGCCTATGGACCCAGCCCCGCCTGCGTCGGCGAATGACGCGAGAGATTTTGCAACGGGAATAATAGGTGTTGATATTAGGTTCCCGATGCATGCGCGAGCGCAGACGGGACTCAGTTCTACGTAGGCGGGAAAGCTGAGGTGACCAATCGGGCATATACCCGGTTGTCGAGGAGACGCGTGAGATGGGTACAAACTCTTTAATGGCCATTTGGCATGCTAATTTAATAGCATCCCAGGTAGAAAAAGGGTCTGAAAATGGGCCATAAAGAATTTCATCCCATGGAATATTAAGCGAAAGAAAAGCTTCCATCACGTCCCATTTGGCTCGGCCCCAGTTCCGGAAACGTGTAATTTTACGACATTTTGCTGTCGTGTAGCTGGTTGTGAGCCAGACGGGACGGTGGTCGCTCTGAACGTCTCCAAAACTGGTGGGCACCTCAACTTGGGTGATTTTGCCGGTGTCGGTCACGAAAACCAAGTCCAATAAATTTGAGCCACGAGTGGGAGTATTAACTAATTGGGTGGCGCCAGAAGTCTGGATAGTGTCCAAAAATAATTTTTCACCTTGGGAGGGTGCAGAAAGGAAGGGCCAGTTGATGTTTGGGAAATTTAGGTCACCGAAAAGAATGCTGTGATCGCCCAGTTCAAAGATTTTCTCAATGTGTGCAAGAAAATCTTTGAAAAGAGCGGAGTTTGAGACCAGGTGATTTGGGGGGCGATAAGTTTCAGTGAGGATTAAATTTTGGGTGGGCAGGGAAATTTGAACAGAGAGAGTTTCGAATGTTTCATTGGTTTTTGACAGGGGTGGAAGGGCCTTTGATTTAAAAATTTTGGGCACCAGGATCGCGACACCGCCACCTTTTTTATCAACCCGGTCTAACCTGTAGACATGATAGGCACCGCCCACAGAAAGTGAGGAGTCCAGGACAGACGGATCCAGCCAAGTTTCGCATAGCAGGTAAATAGCGTCATTTGGACCATCCAGAACAGACTCTTCGAAAGCCCGTCTTCTCACCGCCGTGGCCAGAGATCTCACGTTGAGGTGACATAGTTTCAGGCCTGGAAAATTAGAATTGAATTTATTTTTATTTTTATGTTTGCCGCCGTTGCTGCTCCCCCGCCTCACTGCATCGCTGCCTTCCTATTTCTTAGACTTGTTAGAATTTGCATCATTCAACACATTCAATAAATCGAGATCGGTGAGCACCTTCAAATCAAATGGATCACAATGGAATTCATGAGAAATGCGGTTATTGACACTTTTCTTTTCAACGATAACAGCACGACCATAATCAACAGAATCACGGAGAACCAGTTTCTTGTTTTTGTTTTCAGGCAGTTCGCGAACCTTGCCCAGAACGGCAACACATTTTCTGTGCACGGACCGCTGCAGATCGGTTTGGTCGTGGCGCAGCCATAAGGAGGGTGCGCCAGTTTGTGACCGCACCATATCCACACCGTCCCGTGACATCAACATACGTTTTGTCCAAGCATTATCGCAAATAATTTTCACCGGTCGAGCACCCTTGGAGCCTGATTTGCCAAGTTTGAAAACATATGTCACTGATTCAGGATTTCCACCCAGTCGAACGACACAATCGCGAACCGTTGATAAATCCGGATTCGAATCCGGATTGCCTCGGTCTTTCCTCTCAACCGTGCAGCCATCGTCCGGGAAATTGTACGCAACCAGATTGTTCACCTTCGATTTCCTCTGTTCGGTTTCGGAGTCCTTTTGCAGTTGTAGTTCGACGGCGAACTCTTTGATTGGATGACCAGCAGGTCCCAATGTGCGGTTTTGGGGCACGAGTTCAGTTAGAAGTTTCAAAATATGATCGTACTGTTTGTCGCGATTCAGCAGCTCTCGATGTAGATTTTCAATCAATGTTTTCTGATTTTCGAGCAGCTCACTTTGATGGTCAACAATTGCCACTAGTTTATCGAACTCGTCTTTCGAAATTGAATTTGATGAGGTCGAACGAGTTGTCGGCGCCTTTGGGGGCATCTCAGGCGGTACGAGTTGTCGTCGGATAGGTACCATACACTACTTACACTACACTACCATACTTAATGCACTATACTATACCTTGATTTTTGGCGACCCCCCCCCCCCACCATCTATCTATCGTCAACAAGTTTGGGTCGACCCCCCCCAGCAGTGCTGTGGCTACTTTTGCGGGGCGGGTAGGGTACATAGGTGGAAAAAATCGGGGCGGGTAGGGGGGTAGTGTACCTGGGATTTTGGGGGGGGGGGAATCCGGTTTGGGGGGGGGAGGGGGGAAGATTTTTCGGGGCGGGTAGGGTACAACACAAGTTTTTTCGGGTGCCTGTTTTTATGTACTAAAAAGTGCATATATCGCGCGCAGCGCGAGATTTTTTGCACTTTTTAGGGTTTTCGGTCGAAATTTTGGCATTTTTGACCGAAAAATGAAAAATGGGCATTTTGAATGTAAAAATCGGGGTGGGTAAGGTACCAGGGCGGGGCGGGTAGGGGGGTAGGGTACAAGAGCGGGGCGGGTAGGGGGGTAGCAGTGTAGTTCCTGGTCCGGAGGGGGAGATAGCGGACCCTCCGTTTTTTTCGGAGGGGGAGATAGTGTACCCCCGAGGGGGGGAAGGGGGGGGGAAGACCCAAATTCGGGAAAAAGTCACTTTTTGAGGTAGAAAATTTGACCTATTTTTACCCCTTTTTGGAAAAAATTCTTCATAAAAAGGGTATTTTGGCGACTTTTGAAAACATTGACCCAAAAATCACACATTTTAGGCCTAAAAATGCCCATTTTAGGCCTAAAAATGCCTATTTTAGGCAAAAATTGGGGGAGATAGTGTACCCGGAGGGGGAGATAGGGGGATAGTGTACCACCTGAGGGGGAGATAGCGTACCCGAGGGGGGCCCCCCCCCCTCCCCCCCCCAGGAACTACACTGGGGGGTAGCGTACCAGGCCGGGGCGGGTAGGGTACCATTGGGGGGGACCCCCCCCCCCCCCCCCCCCCCCCACCCCAGCCACAGCACTGCCCCCCAGATTTCGGACTTGGGTCATCTATCTAAAGTCAACACATTTCGGGTCCCAATCTATCTATCGTCAACACCCTGACCAAGTACTACACTGCCCCCAATGGTACCCTACCCGCCCCGGCCTGGTACGCTACCCCCCTACCCGCCCCGCTCTGGTACCCTACCCCCCTACCCAGTGTAGTTCCTGGTCCGGCGCGGCGGGTAGTGTACCTACCCCTTTTTTCCGTGCGGCGGTTAGTGTACCTCCCTGGGGGGGGGGAAGGGGGGGGAAGACCCAAATCCAGGAAAAAGTCACTTTTTGAGGTAGGAAATTTGACCGATTTTTACCCCTTTTTGGAAAAAATTCTCCATAAAAAGGGTATTTTGGCGACTTTTGACATGATTGACCTAAAAATCACCCATTTTAGGCCTAAAAATGGCCATTTTAGGCCTAAAACTGCCTATTTTAGGCAAAAGTTGAGGCGGTTAGTGTACCTGGCGCGGCGGTTAGTGTACTAGTGTACCTTGGTCGCGGCGGTTAGTGTACCTTAGGGGGGGGGGACCCCCCCCCCTCCCCCCCCCCCCCCAGGAACTACACTGCCCCTACCCGCCCCGCCCTGGTCCCAACCCCCCGTGGAGTGGGTGGGGGGGGATTCCTTTCAACCAACAATTTATTGTTTTTATGGGCAAAATGCGTGTTTTTCGACCTCAAAACCCAAAAAATCGCCCGCGCCGCGCGCAAACCTCCATATAATAGGTATTTGACGCAAATTTTCGGCCAAAATGCAAAAAAAGTACCATTTTTTCGGCCAAATTTGCAGTATAATGCATGCAAAAAACACCCTTTTTTCGGACCTCAGGGGTACCTTGCAACCTCCCGGAGGCTGGGTAGGGGGGTACCTTGCAACCAGTGTAGTGGCTGGGGGGGGATGGGGGGGGATTCCCCCCCTAAGGAGTAGGTACCTTGCAACCACCCCTTGGGGGGGATGGGGGGGGAAGGGTAGGTACCTTGCAACCACCCCTCAGGGTACCTTGCAGCCATCAATTTATGGTTTTTATAGGCAAAAATGGGTGTTTTTCGACCTCAAAACCCCAAAATTCGCGCGCTAAACCTCCATATAATAGGCATTTTAGGCAAATTTTCGGCCAAAATGCAAAAAAGTACCTATTTTTCGGCCAAATTTGCAGTATAATGCATGCAAAAAACACCCTTTTTTCGGACCTCAGGGGTACCTTGCAACCTTCCGGAGGCTGGGTAGGGGGGTACCTTGCAACCATCTGGATCCATCCCCCCCAAGGGTACCTTGCAACCATTTTGCCTGCCACTACACTGCTTGCAACCATCTGGGTCCATCCCCCCCCAAGGGTACCTTGCAACCATAGTAGTGGCTGGGGGGGGTTGGGGAGGGGTTACCCCCCTCTCAGTACTTACCTACCACAAAACCCGAGGGGGGGTTGGGGGGGGGGGGGTTGAGTACTTACCTCTCACAACTCCAAATCATACCTCTCACAAGCAATTTTATACCTTTTTAAGGCAAAAATCGGTGTTTTTCGACCTTATTTTCCCAAAAATCGCGCGCGGCGCGCAAACCCACCCATAATACCTATTTTTATGCACTTGTCGGCTAAAATTTTGAAAAAGTACTATTTTTACCTCAATTGTCGCCCAAAATTTTATCACAAAAACCTAAAGAGACGGGGGGGGGCTCTATTAACTCACTGACCCCATTTTGGGGGGGCTCTATTACGGGGGGGGGGGGGCTGTATTCCGGGGGGGCCTCTATTAATTCACTGACCCGAACCTGAAAAATTGTTCCCAGAAATACCCCCAAAAACCCCTAAAAACGGGTTTGAAAGGATGTTTTTTCGCTTGCAACCGCATTTATTCGTGTCTATTCGTCAATAGGAGGCGTATTATGTGCTCTGAACAAACAACAAACGTGCATAAATGTACCTGTACACCACTATCAAGCCTTAATACACTACAGTATAGGGGATGTTACTTTGGGGGGGGGGCTCTATTCCGGGGGGGGGGGCTCTATTAATTCACTGACCCCTTTTCGGGGGGGCTGTATTTGGGGGGGGGGCTCGATTGCGGGGGGGGCTGTATTTAGGTTTTTACGGTAGTTCCTGGTCCGGAGGGGGAGATAGCGGACCCTCCGTTTTTTTCGGAGGGGGAGATAGTGTACCCCCGAGGGGGGGGGAAGGGGGAGGGAAGACCCAAATTCGGGAAAAAGTCACTTTTTGAGGTAGAAAATTTGACCTATTTTTGCCCCTTTTTGGAAAAAATTCTTCATAAAAAGGGTATTTTGGCGACTTTTGAGAACATTGACCTGAAAATCACACATTTTAGGCCTAAAAATACCCGTTTTAGGCCTAAAAATGGCCATTTTAGGCAAAAATTGGGCGAGATAGTGTACCCGGAGGGGGAGATAGGGGGATAGTGTACCACCCGAGGGGGAGATAGCGTACCCGAGGGGGGGGGACCCCCCTCCCCCCCAGGAACTACACTGGTTCCGGTACCACTCCTCTGATTTTGAGAATACACAGAACAAACAAGGGAGCAAACGAACCGCTCGGCTGATTTTTATGGCAGCACTATCAGAAATCTTCTTATCTTCATCAACCACATGCTTCCGCTTCGACATGCTCGCTGTTGATGACTTCGAAAGTTTGATGTGCCAAATTGTGACACCGCCCGTCAGTTATCGGCCTGCTTGAGGACCAGAGTTGCACGCGAATAGCCAAGTGGTGGTGATCGCTGAAATCACAAAAATTTAAAACACAAAAACTACCACCCATAGGTGGTTCGGCTCGGGGCAAGCTTAACGTGGACTGCAAGACTGCCGACTGTGACTTTTTACTACGGTTGAATGGTGTGATCTTCATACCGCCCTCGTACGATTGCGTCGCGTCCTCTTGGCCTGACAACAAACCAGAAACGAGCTCAGGGACTGGCCACACATGACGGGCACATTTCCTCAAGCTACCCAGCATTCAAAAATTAGAAAGGGCTACGAACGAGCGTGATGTCGATTACCAAGTTGCAATGAAAGCTTCTGGATCCGCATGTTAAACAGGAATATTAGATTTTTTGGGAGATTGTACCAGTTTCCATTCGCCCGACAGACTTTTCATAGCATACAGCATAACAGCAATGACCACAATGGCACCGTCCTAAATGCAAAACCAACCAACAGGCAAGCAGCAGCAGGCCAACCTTCGACCCGTTCCATGTCCAATCGTTGATATTTCTCCTCTTCCTCCTCATCACTCTCCAACGTGTGTTTGCTCTTGTAATCCTCATTTTCGTTCTCAGCCACGTCCTCGCGCGCAACCGTGTCCATTTCGTCGCGGTCAACATTCGTACGCGCGCTCGCCTGCAAGTTCTTTCGGTTGATTGTATTTAGGTTGCACGGAAATCGACCGACCCGACATGAAACCACAAGCCAGAAAGCGGGGGAATTGTTCAGATTCAGGCAGGAAGGACGGCACCAGGGACAACATTTCCCAGGATTTGGCGAACAAAAGAAAACAGAGGCCTCCAAATCAGTGTAGTGGCAGGCAAATGGTTGCAAGGTATCCTTGGGGGGGAATGGATCCAGATGGTTGCAAGGTACCCCCTACCCAGCCTCCGGAAGGTTGCAAGGTACCCCTGAGGTCCGAAAAAGGGTGTTTTTTGCATGCATTATACTGCAAATTTGGCCGAAAAATTGGTACTTTTTTTGCATTTTGGCTGAAAATTTGCCTAAAATACCTATTATACGGAGGTTTGCGCGCGGAGCGCGCGATTTTTTGGGTTTTGAGGTCGAAAAACACGCATTTTGCCCATAAAAACCATAAATTGATGGTGGCAAGGTACCCTCCGGGGTGGTTGCAAGGTACCTACCCCTCCCCCTGAAGGGGTGGTGGCAAGGTACCTACTCCTTAGGGGGGAATCCCCCCTCATCCCCCCCAGCCACTACACTGCTCCAAATGACAGAACTGCGCGCACTATACTGACAGGCGAAAAAATCTTTTTTTAGGGAAAAACAAAAAAAAACCGTTTTTCCGAACATTTTTCCATTTATTTTTCCGTGGGGATTTTATCGGTTTCTTTGTCGGAAAGATATCGGTACTTTGTTCCAATTTTGCCAAAAATATTGAAGTGCAAAACTGAAAAGTTTTTCGATTTTAGTGCAAAAATTGGCTCGAGGGCAAAAATCAAAATCGGCCGAAAAGCGTGTAAAACAAATGTTTTCGATCGACTTCAACACTGTTCAAGAACACTCTCGTCAACTAAGCAAATTTTGCACTGATATCGTTATATTTTTCAAAATTACGTTCTTAAGTACTGGAAAAATATTTGAAAAAAGGTTCTTTATGACAGTATATGCGCCATGCAGACGACCCGCTTGCAAAAAATGATCGTCAGGGGCATCCAAGCAGTGAAAAGAGCAGGTAGATGACGCCGGCCAGCCACACACAAATAGAAACGAGAAAAATAGAGCCCCGTTTTCCATTTGTTTGCTGTTGTTTTTTTACCGACAATTTTTAGACAAACATGTCCTGTTTAGCACAAGCATGCACCCTAAAATAGTGATAAAACAACATAATTCACTCTATTTTAAACGAGCCAGTAGATTTTCAAAATTTGTAGCCTGTAGCCTGTAGATTTTGCCATATGAGATAGTAATCACCCAGTGTCTCAATTTGAAAAAACCCAGGGTACCCCACCTTTAAAAACTGTGTTTTGTGCGTGTAATTTTACGGCAAAACAAGCCAACAAACGGGCAATCTTTATGCCTAATAACTAGTACATGTATGATTTTGCGCGGAGCGCACAAGTTTTAGGCAATGTAGTGGCAGGAAAATGGTTGCAAGGTACCCTTGGTAGGGGATGGATCCAGACGGTTGTGAGAGGTACCCCCTGCCAAGCCTCTAGAAGTATTCAAGGTACCCCAAAGGTTGCAAGCTGCAAGGTACACCCATTTTGCGTATGAAAACCATCAGTGTAGTTCCTGGGGGGGGGGCGGACGGGGGAGGGGAGTCCCGCCTCGGGTACGTCTGTTCCCCCTCCTTGGTACCCCTGCCCCCCTGTTCCCCCCTCCAAGTACGTCTGCTCCCCCATTTTTTGCCTAAAATAGGCAAATTTAGGCCTAAAATAGGCACTTTAGGCATAAAATGAGTGACCTGGAGGTCAATGTTGTCAAAAATCGCCAAAATACCCTTTTTATTGAGATTTTTTTAAAAAGGGGCAAGAAATGAGTCAAATTTTCTTCCTAAAAATGACTTTTCTCCAAACTTGGGTCCTCTCCCCTTCCCCTCCAGGTGGGTACGTCTATTCCCCCTCCGAAAAAAGGGGGTAGCGCCTGTTCTCCCTCCGGACCAGGAACTACAATGAAAATCATAAATTAATGGTTGCAAACCCATTTTTGCCAGAAAAACGCACTCAGGTTGCGTCATAATACGTTTTAGGACTGAAAAAGCGTTATTTTCACTTGTCTTCGCCCCTTTTAAACTGATTTTATGACATTGCATTGAACTCCCCAAGAAAATTTTTCGCCATGTTTAGAAAGAAAACATATTTTTTCAGAAAAACGGTAAGAAACATTAACTCTGAACTCTAAACATTAACCTAGGGTATCTTTGGGCCAATGGCCTGCCACAACACAGCCAGCTACCAGACTGAACATGACCCTTTTGGGCTGTTTCGATATCCTCAATGGCATACCGTATCGTGTTGTGCTTCACAGTGGACGTCAAGATGCCCTGCATTCCTGACATTTGTGGTGGAAATTTATACTCCGAAAAAAGTTCTTCCGCAGCTATATGAACAGTGTCTCCCAGCAAAAATTCTGGATCGGCCGTCCTCAGGCCAAATCCCACCGGCACCGATCATAACCAATAGTGGAACCGGTTCCGGTCAGTGGCGTAGTTGGGAAATCAAAAAGTCAGGATACCCAAAATCCAAAATTTTCGGATACCGGATACCCAAAATGAAAAATCTCGGATACCAGGAGGGTTGCTCCCTAAAATAAAAAATCTCGGATACCCAGGGGGGTTGTTCAAAAAAGGTCAATTTTTTTAGAGGAAAATCGAGCAAAACCGGTGTTGAAAGCGCAAAAAATGGTCATTTTAGTGGATTATGTTTGCTTGCGATAGCAAGCGATTTTGGAGGTAAAAATGGGCGATTTTGGGTTTTCGGAAAAATTTTAGGGCAGGATACCCCTTGACAAAAAATCAGGATACCGGATACGCCTGGGTGAAAAAATCAAGATACCGAATACCGGATACCAGGGGGGCAACCCCCCCTCCCCCCCCAACGACACCACTGGTTCCGGTCAGTGTACCGTAAAAACCTAAATAGAAGGGGGGGGCTCTATTAACTCACTGACCCCATTTTGGGGGGGCTCTATTACGGGGGGGGGGGCTCTATTCCGGGGGGGCCTCTATTAATTCACTGACCCGAACCTGAAAAATTGTTCCCAGAAATACCCCCAAAAACCCCTAAAAACGGGTTTGAAAGGATGTTTTTTCGCTTGCAACCGCATTTATTCGTGTCTATTCGTCAATAGGAGGCGTATTATGTGCTCTGAACAAACAACAAACGTGCATAAATGTACCTGTACACCACTATCAAGCCTTAATACACTACAGTATAGGGGATGTTACTTTGGGGGGGGGGCTCTATTCCGGGGGGGGGGGCTCTATTAATTCACTGACCCCTTTTTGGGGGGGCTGTATTACGGGGGGGGGCTCTATTCCGGGGGGGGGCTGTATTTAGGTTTTTACGGTAGTTCCTGGTCCGGAGGGGGAGATAGCGGACCCTCCGTTTTTTTCGGAGGGGGAGATAGTGTACCCCCGAGGGGGGGGAAGGGGGAGGGAAGACCCAAATTCGGGAAAAAGTCACTTTTTGAGGTAGAAAATTTGACCTATTTTTGCCCCTTTTTGGAAAAAATTCTTCATAAAAAGGGTATTTTGGCGACTTTTGAGAACATTGACCTGAAAATCACACATTTTAGGCCTAAAAATACCCGTTTTAGGCCTAAAAATGGCCATTTTAGGCAAAAATTGGGCGAGATAGTGTACCCGGAGGGGGAGATAGGGGGATAGTGTACCACCCGAGGGGGAGATAGCGTACCCGAGGGGGGGGGGGGCCCCCCTCCCCCCCCAGGAACTACACTGGTTCCGGTACCACTCCTCTGATTTTGAGAATACACAGAACAAACAAGGGAGCAAACGAACCGCTCGGCTGATTTTTATGGCAGCACTATCAGAAATCTTCTTATCTTCATCAACCACATGCTTCCGCTTCGACATGCTCGCTGTTGATGACTTCGAAAGTTTGATGTGCCAAATTGTGACACCGCCCGTCAGTTATCGGCCTGCTTGAGGACCAGAGTTGCACGCGAATAGCCAAGTGGTGGTGATCGCTGAAATCACAAAAATTTAAAACACAAAAACTACCACCCATAGGTGGTTCGGCTCGGGGCAAGCTTAACGTGGACTGCAAGACTGCCGACTGTGACTTTTTACTACGGTAGCTCCAGCACAGTCAGCATAGCTACCGTAACTAGCTACCGTAACCCATAGCCGATAGCGGTCTCCACGCGCTGCTCCAGCAGCGATCAGAAAACACACGGGAATCTACCGTAGTAAAAAGTCACAGTCGGCAGCCTTGCAGTCCACGTTAAACGTCTAGGGTTAGAGGTCGGGGGGGGGGGTACCCGACACCCGACATCTGAGAAAAAAGCCGACACCCGACAGTTGCAAAAAAACCCGACACCTAATTTTTGAAAAAAATCCGACACCCGACATCTGTTTTTGGACCAAAAACAGGCAAATTTTTGCTCATTTGCATCATCAGTGAAATTTTTTGGCTCAAGTTACTGAATTCAAGTATTTTCGCACGAAATAAACACCAAAATGTCACATTCTGCGTCTTCGGAAATATTTGGTTCGAAGAAAATTTGCTCTCAAAATTCTTCTCTCAGCAAAACTGATGTTTTGAACCGTAAGTGTCGGGTGTCGGCTGTCGGGTCCCAAAAAACCCGACACCCGACATCTGGAGGTACCCGACACCCGACACCTACACTTTTTTGGCACCCGACACCCGACATCTCTCTAACCCTATAAACGTCCCCAGATTTTTTGCACTTTTTAGGGTTTTCGGTCGAAATTTGGTCATTTTTGACCGAAAAATGGGCATTTTGAGGGTAAAAATCGGGGCGGGTAGGCAGTGTAGTGGCAGGCAAATGGTTGCAAGCAGTGTAGTGGCAGGCCCATGTGTGGGAGGTAAGTATGATGCGGGGTTGGGACCGGAAGCGTGAGAGGTATGATTTTGATCACCCAAAAAGGCGAAGAAACACCGTTTTTGTGATACAATTTTGGCCAAAAATTGAGGTAAAAATAGTACTTTTTCAAAATTTTAGCCGAAAATTGCATAAAAATAGGTATTATGGGTGGGTTTGCGCGCCGCGCGCGATTTTTGGGAAAATAAGGTCGAAAAACACCGATTTTTGCCTTAAAAAGGTATAAAATTGCTTGTGAGAGGTATGATTTGGAGTTGTGAGAGGTAAGTACTCAACCCCCCCCCCCAACCCCCCCTCGGGTTTTGTGGTAGGTAAGTACTGAGAGGGGGGTAACCCCTCCCCAACCCCCCCCCAGCCACTACTATGGTTGCAAGGTACCCTTGGGGGGGGGATGGACCCAGATGGTTGCAAGCAGTGTAGTGGCAGGCAAAATGGTTGCAAGGTACCCTTGGGGGGGATGGATCCAGATGGTTGCAAGGTACCCCCCTACCCAGCCTCCGGAAGGTTGCAAGGTACCCCTGAGGTCCGAAAAAAGGGTGTTTTTTGCATGCATTATACTGCAAATTTGGCCGAAAAATAGGTACTTTTTTGCATTTTGGCCGAAAATTTGCCTAAAATGCCTATTATATGGAGGTTTAGCGCGCGAATTTTGGGGTTTTGAGGTCGAAAAACACCCATTTTTGCCTATAAAAACCATAAATTGATGGCTGCAAGGTACCCTGAGGGGTGGTTGCAAGGTACCTACCCTTCCCCCCCCATCCCCCCCAAGGGGTGGTTGCAAGGTACCTACTCCTTAGGGGGGGGGAATCCCCCCCATCCCCCCAGCCACTACACTGGTTGCAAGGTACCCCCCTACCCAGCCTCCGGGAGGTTGCAAGGTACCCCTGAGGTCCGAAAAAAGGGTGTTTTTTGCATGCATTATACTGCAAATTTGGCCGAAAAAATGGTACTTTTTTTGCATTTTGGCCGAAAATTTGCCTCAAATACCTATTATATGGAGGTTTGCGCGCGGAGCGCGCGATTTTTTGGGTTTTGAGGTCGAAAAACACGCATTTTGCCCATAAAAACCATAAATTGATGGTTGCAAGGAATCCCCCCCAGCCACTACACTGCGGGTAGGGACCTGGGGGGGGCGGGTAGGGGCAGTGTAGTTCCTGGGGGGGGGGGGGGGGGGGGGGGGGTCCCCCCCCCCCCTAAGGTACACTAACCGCCGCGACCAAGGTACACTAGTACACTAACCGCCGCGGCCGGTACCCTAACCGCCTCAACTTTTGCCTAAAATAGGCAGTTTTAGGCCTAAAATGGCCATTTTTAGGCCTAAAATAGGGTAATTTTTAGGTCAATCATGTCAAAAGTCGCCAAAATACCCTTTTTATGGAGAATTTTTTCCAAAAAGGGGTAAAAATCGGTCAAATTTCCTACCTCAAAAAGTGA
>JASAMV010009137.1:0-31794 GCA_030248065.1 Rhynchonema sp. JSB1_4
CAACGGATAAAGTCTGGGATGGACACATTGTGAAGTTTGTCGATGACAAATACGAGCTGGTTGATGTGAAGAAGGAAGGACGCAAGAAGAATGAACGCTATGACCTGCGAGGGGTCGCGTTCATGGAGTAGAGTAGCCGCCACTACGAAACTCCGTTGTACATAGTGTACATATTCATCGTTATTCGTTATTGGTTCTTCAGTTTGTTTGGATTGGAGTCGGATTTATCGATTTTGGTTTCCCACGCAAGGGTGGATGTGTGTGAGTGATTCGCCTCAAGAATCGTGTCTGCTCGATGAGATGGGAACGATGCCAGGAAATGAATTGTTGAGATATGGAGACTACTGGTTGATGAAGGGTCGTTCTGGAAATCAGATTACAGGCGACTGGTTTGATGGAGGAACGATAGCCGCACTCTCTAGTGGTCGAGCTTCGACTTGACAGTTTGGAAAGTGTCCATGCAGTGCTTCACTCGGAGTGTGAGTTAAGTCGCCAGTATGAGTCCTTGGAGTAATGGTACCAAAACTCGCTTGTGACAATATTACATGGTTGCACCTGGCACCGAAGTGGAGACTCTGTATTGAGACCATCTACTGTTGTCGTCATTATGTTGTATGGGCCCGGAGCGATTGGAAAAGCCATGGTACTGGAATGGTCAACGGAACCCCCATATTCTCGTTGTTCCATATCTATATCGAGTTGAGTTGTGTTATGGCTGGATGCCATTTGGAGATTGGCGAGAGGAGCATCATTTCTATTGCTGAGCAGAGCAGAAGACATGAAAGGAGGAACCCCGACTCTGAGCTAGAGGGGGAGGTGGATCGAAATGCGATTGGGGATCCGAATGCTGAGCAGTTGCCGTTTGAGCAGCGTAAGCGCGTGGAAGAGTGCGCAGTGCATAAGGCTGTGTCACTTGTACAGAATATATCTGTTGTTCGATTTTGGATTGGAATCAATTGTGGAGTATCGATTGAAGAATGTAAAAGTCGGTAAGGCCTGGGTCTTGCCGCAAAGGAGCAAAATCGTGGTGGAGAATTTTTGATGGACACAGCGTGCAAATGTTCCTTTCGTTGTGTCTACTGTTGGAGTGTTGGTTCGATCAGTGGTGGTGTGACTGTGAGCTGGGTGAGCTGCAGTACATCTCCTGCTCCGCTTATTGATCGACTCCAGACAGTGTACATTCTCCACCGGAAGTCGACTGCAATATCGGGGACAGTTATAAACAGAAAGAAACGTTGACACGGCATCTACAAGTCTTGCAATGGTTCTACGGGCATCCAGGCAACACCTGTCATGTGGTCGATATCATCTGTGACTCTGGCTTTGCGACACCTGTCATCTATCGAACTTTGCCGCGATGGCTCCCCAGTCCTCCTCAGGGCTATCGGATCATCGGATCGCAACCGGCGTCTTCAATCAACCGCCGATGACGTGGAACTGGCCTGCGCTCATGGGCCTGCAGCTGTCCTATTACTGGACTTCTTTACCAGTACGGATGGTGTATCACCCGCGGGTGGTCGTCTGTGGGGGTGGTGAGTAACCTACATCTCTCGCTTCGGCGGGGTACGGTGAAACTCACTTCGGTGGGGGAGAAAACCACTTCCTGGACTGCTTTCCACGTGACTCTATCGTTAATCAACTACCGTTCGCTGGATATGGTCTGGTGTACCACCGTTCAATGTGCTTCCGTCGTTCAATGGTTCTACATCCGTGCATTGGTTCTATCGTTGTGGCCGTTTGGTGCTCAATCGAACTAACGTGATGTTGAACTGAGGACTTCGTCAATATCGATCATGAACTTCCATCTATCAATCAGACAGAAGAGGCTGTGGATAGCCATTGTATGAACATTTAACTTTCAAAGTGTTCCCCCATGGATAAGACCTCGCCAGTGGTAGGCTCGAAAAGAGGGGGAGGTGATGTTACAGTGTGATTATCGCATATGAAATTGCCGCATGGAGTTGGCCTATTTGATTCTCTTCTAATTCGTTTTTTTCATGACGGGAGAGTTTTCGTTTTCTGGGATTTGGATTTTGGTGATTTGATTTGCAGTTTTCGGGACTGATTCTGTGCCGTTTGTTAATATTTTGCCTGGAAGTGAGCTGAGTGCCCGTGTGTTGTTGGTAAAACCGTGTCAAATACCACTTGACCGTGTTTTATTCGGGACCAAAATTGGCCGCATTGGCAGAAATTAGGCGAACCAAAACATTTACATCGAAATACGCAATCAATCACTATCCGCCCAAGGACCGCACAACATTGCGACCATCTTGATGCGATCCGCGACAGCACATGCAGCTCATTTGGAGCATGCGACCAACTTGATCCGATCCGCGACAGCACATGCAGCTCATTTGGAGCCTGCGACCAACTTGCCCCGATCCGCGACAGCACATGCAGCTCATTTGGAGCTTGCGATGCGATTCACGCCGGAACCAGGCCGCCGGCGATATAGGTAAACGATGAAAAACGGTCAGTTATGGGTGTTGGAGTTTTTCGGCGTTCTCACGTATTCTGTACTATTATATATAACTCTTACAATTTTCCCTCAATCTAAAGAGAACGATGCCCGGTCCGCGACAGCACATGCAGCTCATTTGGAGCTTGCGACCAACTTGCCCCGATCCGCGACAGCACACGCAGCTCATTTGGAGCTTGCGACCAACTTGCCCCGATCCGCGACAGCACATGCAGCTCGTTTGGAGCCTGCGATGCGATTTCCGCCAGAACTAGGCCGCCGGCGAGATAGGTAAACGATGCAAACGGTCAGTTCTGAGTATTGGAGTTTTTCGTGTTCTCACGTATTCTGTGTTATTATATATAGCTCTTGCAATTTTCCCTCAACCTAACGAGAACGATGCCCGGTCCGCGACAGCACATGTAGCTCATTTGGAGCTTGCGACCAATGTGCCCCGATCCGCGACAGCACATGCAGCTCATTTGGAGCTTGCGACCAACTTGCCCCGATCCGCGACAGCACATGCAGCTCATTTGGAGCTTGCGACCAACTTGATCCGATCCGCGACAGCACATGCAGCTCATTTGGAGCCTGCGACCAACTTGCCCCGATCCGCGACAGCACATGCAGCTCATTTGGAGCTTGCGATGCGATTCCCGCCGGAACCAGGCAGCCAGCGATATAGGTAAACGATGAAAAACGGTCAGTTATGGGTGTTGGAGTTTTTCGGCGTTCTCACGTATTCTGTACTATTATATATAACTCTTACAATTTTCCCTGAATCTAACGAGAACGATGCCCGGTCCGCGACAGCACATGCAGCTCATTTGGAGCTTGCGACCAACTTGCCCCGATCCGCGACAGCACATGCAGCTCATTTGGAGCTTGCCACCAACTTGCCCCGATCCGCGACAGCACATGCAGCTCATTTGGAGCTTGCGATGCGATTCCCGCCGGAACCAGGCCGCCGGCGATATAGGTAAACGATGAAAAACGGTCAGTTATGGGTGTTGGAGTTTTTCGGCGTTCTCACGTATTCTGTACTATTATATATAACTCTTACAATTTTCCCTCGATCTAAAGAGAACGATGCCCGGTCCGCGACAGCACATGCAGCTCATTTGGAGCTTGCGACCAACTTGCCCCGATCCGCGACAGCACATGCAGCTCATGTGGAGCTTGCGACCAACTTGCCCCGATCCGCGACAGCACATGCAGCTCATTTGGAGCTTGCGATGCGATTCCCGCCGGAACCAGGCCGCCGGCGATATAGGTAAACGATGAAAAACGGTCAGTTATGGGTGTTGGAGTTTTTCGGCGTTCTCACGTATTCTGTACTATTATATATAACTCTTACAATTTTCTCTCAATCTAACGAGAACGATGCCCGGTCCGCGACAGCACATGCAGCTCATTTGGAGCTTGCGACGATTGTGCCCCGATCCGCGACAGCACATGCAGCTCATTTGGAGCATGCGACCAACTTGATCCGATCCGCGACAGCACATGCAGCTCATTTGGAGCCTGCGACCAACTTGCCCCGATCCGCGACAGCACATGCAGCTCATTTGGAGCTTGCGATGCGATTCACGCCGGAACCAGGCCGCCGGCGATATAGGTAAACGATGAAAAACGGTCAGTTATGGGTGTTGGAGTTTTTCGGCGTTCTCACGTATTCTGTACTATTATATATAACTCTTACAATTTTCCCTCAATCTAAAGAGAACGATGCCCGGTCCGCGACAGCACATGCAGCTCATTTGGAGCTTGCGACCAACTTGCCCCGATCCGCGACAGCACATGCAGCTCATGTGGAGCTTGCGACCAACTTGCCCCGATCCGCGACAGCACATGCAGCTCATTTGGAGCCTGCGATGCGATTTCCGCCAGAACTAGGCCGCCGGCGAGATAGGTAAACGATGCAAACGGTCAGTTCTGAGTATTGGAGTTTTTCGTGTTCTCACGTATTCTGTGTTATTATATATAGCCATTACAATTTTCCCTCAACCTAACGAGAACGATGCCCGGTCCGCGACAGCACATGCAGCTCATTTGGAGCTTGCGACGATTGTGCCCCGATCCGCGACAGCACATGCAACTCATTTGGAGCTTGCGACCAACTTGCCCCGATCCGCGACAGCACATGCAGCTCATTTGGAGCTTGCCACCAACTTGCCCCGATCCGCGACAGCACATGCAGCTCATTTGGAGCTTGCGATGCGATTCCCGCCGGAACCAGGCCGCCGGCGATACAGGTAAACGATGAAAAACGGTCAGTTATGGATGTTGGAGTTTTTCGGCGTTCTCACGTATTCTGTACTATTATATATAACTCTTACAATTTTCTCTCAATCTAACGAGAATGATGCCCGGTCCGCGACAGCACATGCAGCTCATTTGGAGCTTGCGTCCAACGTGCCCCGATCCACGACAGCATATGCAGCTCATTTGGAGATTGCGATGCGATTCCCGCCAGGACTAGGCCGCCGGCGATATACAGAGGTAAACAATGAAAAACGGTCAGTTATGGGTGTTGGAGTTTTTCGGCGCTCTCACGTATTCTGTACTATTATATATAACTCATACAATTTTCCCTCAATCTAACAAGAACGATGCCCGGTTCACGACAGCACATGCGGCTCATTTGGAGCTTGCGACCATCTTGATCCGATCCGCGACAGCACATGCAGCTCATTTGGAGCTTGCGAACAACGTGCCCCCGATCCACGGCAGCATATGCAGCTCATTTGGAGCTTGCGATGCGATTCCCGCCAGAACTAGGCCGCCGGCGATGTAGGTAAACAATGAAAAACGGTCAGTTATGGATGTTGGAGTTTTTCGGCGCTCTCACGTATTCTGTACTATTATATATAACTCTTACAATTTTCCCTCAATCTAACAAGAACGATGCCCGGTCCGCGACACCACATGCAGCTCATTTGGAGCTTGCGACCAACGTGCCCCGATCCGCGAAGCACATGCAGCTCATTTGGAGCTTGCGACCAACTTGCCCCGATCCGCGACAGCACATGCAGCTCATTTGGAGCTTGCGATGCGATTCCCGCCGGAACCAGGCCGCCGGCGATATAGGTAAACGATGAAAAACGGTCAGTTATGGGTGTTGGAGTTTTTCGGCGCTCTCACGTATTCTGTACTATTATATGTAACTCGTACAATTTTCCCTCAATCTAACAAGAACGATGCCCGGTCCGCGACACCACATGCAGCTCATTTGGAGCTTGCGGCCAACTTGCCCCGATCCGCGACAGCACATGCAGCTCATTTGGAGCTTGCGACCAACTTGATCCGATCCGCGACAGCACATGCAGCTCATTTGGAGCCTGCGACCAACTTGCCCCGATCCGCGACAGCACATGCAGCTCATTTGGAGCTTGCGATGCGATTCCCGCCGGAACCAGGCCGCCGGCGATATAGGTAAACGATGAAAAACGGTCAGTTATGGGTGTTGGAGTTTTTCGGCGCTCTCACGTATTCTGTACTATTATATATAACTCTTACAATTTTCCCTCAATCTAAAGAGAACGATGCCCGGTCCGCGGCAGCACATGCAGCTCATTTGGAGCTTGCGACCAACTTGCCCCGATCCGCGACAGCACATGCAGCTCATTTGGAGCTTGCGACCAACTTGATCCGATCCGCGACAGCACATGCAGCTCATTTGGAGCCTGCGACCAACTTGCCCCGATCCGCGACAGCACATGCAGCTCATTTGGAGCTTGCGATGCGATTACCGCCGGAACCAGGCCGCCGGCGATATTGGTAAACGATGAAAAACGGTCAGTTATGGGTGTTGGAGTTTTTCGGCGCTCTCACGTATTCTGTACTATTATATATAACTCTTACAATTTTCCCTCAATCTAACAAGAACGATGCCCGGTCCGCGACACCACATGCAACTCATTTGGAGCTTGCGGCCAATTTGCCCCGATCCGCGACAGCACATGCAGCTCATTTGGAGCTTGCGATGCGATTCCCGCCGGAACCAGGCCGCCAGCGATGTAGGTAAACGATGAAAAACGGTCAGTTATGGGTGTTGGAGTTTTTCGGCGTTCTCACGTATTCTGTACTATTATATATAACCCTTACAATTTTCCCTCAATCTAACGAGAACGATGCCCGGTCCGCGACAGCACATGCAGCTCATTTGGAGCTTGCGACCAACTTGCCCCGATCCGCGACAGCACATGCAGCTCATTTGGAGCTTGCCACCAACTTGCCCCGATCCGCGACAGCACATGCAGCTCATTTGGAGCTTGCGATGCGATTCCCGCCGGAACCAGCCCGCCGGCGATACAGGTAAACGATGAAAAACGGTCAGTTATGGATGTTGGAGTTTATCGGCGTTCTCACGTATTCTGTACTATTATATATAACTCTTACAATTTTCTCTCAATCTAACGAGAATGATGCCCGGTCCGCGACAGCACATGCAGCTCATTTGGAGCTTGCGTCCAACGTGCCCCGATCCGCGACAGCACATGCAGCTCATTTGAAGCTTGCGAACAACGTGCCCCCGATCCACGACAGCATATGCAGCTCATTTGGAGATTGCGATGCGATTCCCGCCAGGACTAGGCCGCCGGCGATATACAGAAGTAAACAATGAAAAACGGTCAGTTATGGGTGTTGGAGTTTTTCGGCGCTCTCACGTATTCTGTACAATTATATATAACTCTTACAATTTTCCCTCAATCTAACAAGAACGATGCCCGGTTCACGACAGCACATGCGGCTCATTTGGAGCTTGCGACCATCTTGATCCGATCCGCGACAGCACATGCAGCTCATTTGGAGCTTGCGACCAACTTGATCCGATCCGCGACAGCACATGCAGCTCATTTGGAGCTTGCGAACAGCGTGCCCCCGATCCACGACAGCATATGCAGCTCATTTGGAGCTTGCGATGCGATTCCCGCCAGAACTAGGCCGCCGGCGATATAGGTGCCTGCCGTGCGATTCCTCTTCTTGCGCCGTGCTGTGCGCTTGCCTTTTTGCAAGTAAGCGTGCACGCTCGGCTCGTTCATTCTCTTCTTGCGCCGTGCTGTGCGCTTGCCTTTTTGCAAGTAAGCGTGCACGCTCGGCTCGTTCCAACCTTCTCTGTTGTCGTTCTCGCTTGTTTCTGGTTCATTTTTGCTCATTTTTTCTGCCATTCTCCTTGTATATTCTTCCCAAACTTTTCGTGCTTAGCTTGTTTCCATTCCTGCTCTATAAAATTCGGTAATCCCAATCAAAGTTTTCCTCGCCTCATCTCCATATAAATTTTTCAATTTGTTATTTCTCGGCCATCCCCACACCTTTTTCAACGCCGTTTTCGCCGATCGTGTACAGGTCAGTTCTGTTTGGTTTTTAAGTAGTTTTATCGTTATTGTGAGCTTTTTCCCAGGTTTTTTTCACAAACAATTTAGCCTTCCCAACCCCTGTCAAATTTTTTGCATTACCGTAACCCGTTTTCACAACCATTCCCGCGCGTCGGTTTTCTGTGCTGTGGCAGCCCCTCATCTCACCCAATAGCATGTTGCGTGTTCTTGCTTTGTGTATGCTGTGTCTGTGTTACATGTTCATGTCCATTATGTATTCTGTGTGTGTGCAATCTGTGAATGTGAATGGTTTAGCAACTAAACACAAATTTGATGAATTGATCGTGCATTGTGCAACGTCCGAGCCCCGACCCGATGTGCTGTGCGTCCAAGAAACCAAGTTGGACGATCAATCATGTGACGATTTCAAGATCCCAAATTATCGATTCTTCGCGAGGAACCGAACTCAGCACGGTGGTGGTGTCGGGGTTTACATTAATAACAGTCACAACCCATACATGATGCCTGTCAAAATTCCTGATAATCTAGAAATTCTGCCCGTCGCCTACACGATTGCCGGGGTCAAGTGCTGTGTGATCAGTGTGTACAAGCCGCCGTCGTGCAACAACGCCACGTTTGTCGATGGACTCAGTACGGTATTGGCTTTGGTGACACAAACAGGAAAGTTTGACAACATTATTGTTTCGGGTGATGTAAACATGTGTGCTTTGGTGCCAGCTGAGTTCAAAAACCTGGAAAATACTCTCAAACAATATAATCTCGCCCAGGTCATCACTGAACCGACTCACAAGGGTCGATTAATTGATGTTACATTTGTGCCTGACCATCTGGCGGTACAATACGAACTCCTTGCACCAATCGAAAACTACCATCACATGACATCAGTAACATTCGATATTTCCAGCACCCAGTCTCCATCCGACGCTCCGCTGCGCCGTGTCTGGCAGTACAAGAAGGCCGACTGGGACTTGATGAACAGTTTGCTCATCGCCTACAACCTGGTAAAACAGGTTGTTGATGCAGTAGACGTGAATCAGGCCTGGGACGCAATCAGTCAAACGATCGTTGGTGCTGCTACGAATGCCATTCCTGTCCGATCCGCTCGCCCAAGACCACAGAATGACCAGCCGTGGGTGACGCCGAAGGTCAAGCGGCTCAGTCGGAAGAAGAGCGATCTGCACAGGAAGTGGAAACAGACCGGTGATAAAGGAACGTATGAAAAGTACTTTGTTTTGCGTGAGCAGTCAAGGCAGGCCAACAGGGCAGCCAGACGTGACTATGCCATCAAAACGTTTGGTAAAATAGCTCATCTGTCTGACTACTGGCAAAAGCTGAATAAGTACACGGGACGGAGCAGCACAGAACAAGTGTCTCTGGCCAACACTGATGGGGAGTGCGTTGCTGACAGTGCTGGTTTGGCTGCACTGTTATCAACACATTTCTCCAGTGTATGGAACGTCAATGACGTTGAGGCACTGGTTCTGAACTCAACCGGTCCCGTGCCACCCGAATGGTACACTGATGTTTCACACGTGCTTTACAGTCTCATCACAGCCGACCCTCGCAAGGCCAGTGGCATCGATGGCATCACCGGCGAAATGCTTAAGAACTGTGCCCACGTGATCGCTCCGGCTCTCGCTGTGCTCATCAATCGATCGATAGACGAACACACGTGGCCGTCGGGTTGGAAACGGGCCGTTGCCACTGCCGTGCCGAAAGTCAAGACCCCTCAAAACCCATCGGACTTCCGCCCCATCTCCAAATTACCGCTGTGCTCAAAAATCGCTGAGAAGCACGTTCGAAACATCCTGAACGGGTTCATTGCCCCCAAACTCTCAGAAACGCAGTTCGGTTTTCGTGGAGGTCGGTCTACAACTGAGGCCCTGTTGCATTTCAATACTACAGTTACTCGTGCTCTTGATGTTTCAAATTCTGTTGTTGCTGTGTATTTTGATGTTCGAAAGGCTTTCGATACCGTTCCTCACAATCTATTATTGCGTGTGTTACAAGACGATTTCAATGTTCCACCCGATTTATTGTTGTTGGTTCAATCCTATTTGTCTGATCGAACCCAATGTGTGAATGTAAATGGTGTGTGTTCTGATTTCTTGTCTGTTCTCTCTGGTGTGCCGCAGGGCAGTGTATTAGGACCGTTATTGTTTCTCGCATACGTCAACTCTGTTGCAAAACTGCATTTCTCTCCGTGTTCACGTATTATTCTCTATGCCGATGATCTGGTACTGATTCACTTCATGTGTACACCTGACTGTGAGAAGCATTTGCAAGAGGATGTGAACTTGATTGTCGAGCACTTCTCCAAACACAAACTTCTCTCCATTAATTCTACCAAAACAAAACTCCAACAATTTGCTCGCTCAAGTTCATGTCCCGCTGTCCCTGCTATTGTGATTGATGAATGTCTGATTGATGTTGTCGATGCAAACAAATATCTGGGTGCTGTTATTGATTCCAAGTTTGATTTTGGCTTGCATACTACTGCCACATCTGTGAAAGTGAAGAAAATTGCTGGTTCATTGTACCGTACCTTTCGTAATGATCTACCTGTGTCTGTCATGCGTTATCTGTATCAAACCTTGATTTGCTCTGTCATGTACTATTCGTGTGAGGTGACCTATCCTATTCATGACTATTCACGTAATTTGTTGGAAAGAACACAAAAATCCATTATTCGCATGTTCTCTGGCAATTTTGATCGGTCTGTGTCATATTCGCAGTTGTGTTCAATGTTTGGTGTTGATTATGTGGGTGTCACTGTCATGAAACGTCGTCTGAGATTGATGCATTCTTATGTTCTTGGTATTCGTGCTGCTCCTGTTGACTCTATTTCGTTCATTTCTGATTCCAATTCTCGCTCCAGTTCTCGTCTTAATCATTCTCGTGCCATTTGTATCCCACGTGCTAAAACTCATATTCTCGCTACCAGTGCTATTGTTATCATGTCCCATCTTTACAATGCTTTACCTGATTTTGCTGTTTTCCTGCGAATGGGCACATTCAAAGGAGTCATTCGTTCGCAAAGCTTGATTGTTGAATTGTTGTACAAATTGCGATTGCTGCCAGTGAAATTTATTCCGTCCGTGTGTGAAATGTAATTGACCGATCATGCTGTGTTTCTGTGTTTTCTGTGTTTTTTGCTCCTTATCATCATCTACACCTCTCGATCTGTAACTTCCACTGGCCCACTAAACACTTGTAATTATTTATGGTTTCGTCGTTACTGTCCAGCTTATGCGTGTTGTTGACGTTACCATGTTGCTTCTGATGCAATAAAAAACTTGAACTTGAACTTGAACTTGAAAAAAAAAAAACCCCCCCCCCCCCCCTGTTCTCACGTATTCTGTGTTATTATATATAGCTCTTACAATTTTCCCTCAATCTAACGAGAACGATGCCCGATCCGCAACAGCACATGCAGCTCATTTGGAGCTTGCGACCAATGTGCCCCGATCCGCGACGGCACATGCAGCTCATTTGGAGCTTGCGACCAACTTGATCCGATCCGCGACAGCACATGCAGCTCATTTGGAGCCTGCGACCAACTTGCCCCGATCCGCGACAGCACATGCAGCTCATTTGGAGCTTGCGATGCGATTCACGTCGGAACCAGGCCGCCGGCGATATAGGTAAACGATGAAAAACGGTCAGTTATGGGTGTTGGAGTTTTTCGGCGTTCTCACGTATTCTGTACTATTATATATAACTCTTACAATTTTCCCTCAATCTAAAGAGAACGATGCCCGGTCCGCGACAACACATGCAGCTCATTTGGACCTTGCGACCAACTTGCCCCGATCCGCGACAGCACATGCAGCTCATTTGGAGCTTGCGACCAACTTGCCCCGATCCGCGACAGCACATGCAGCTCATTTGGAGCCTGCGATGCGATTTCCGCCAGAACTAGGCCGCCGGCGAGATAGGTAAACGATGCAAACGGTCAGTTCTGAGTATTGGAGTTTTTCGTGTTCTCACGTATTCTGTGTTATTATATATAGCTCTTACAATTTTCCCTCAACCTAACGAGAACGATGCCCGATCCGCAACAGCACATGCAGCTCATTTGGAGCTTCCGACCAATGTGCCCCGATCCGCGACAGCACATGCAGCTCATTTGGAGCTTGCGACCAACTTGATCCGATCCGCGACAGCACATGCAGCTCATTTGGAGCCTGCGACCAACTTGCCCCGATCCGCGACAGCACATGCAGCTCATTTGGAGCTTGCGATGCGATTCCCGCCGGAACCAGGCCGCCGGCGATATAGGTAAACGATGAAAAACGGTCAGTTATGGGTGTTGGAGTTTCTCGGCGTTCTCACGTATTCTGTACTATTATATTTAACTCTTACAATTTTCCCTCAATCTAAAGAGAACGATGCCCGGTCCGCGACAGCACATGCAGCTCATTTGGAGCTTGCGACCAACTTGCCCCGATCCGCGACAGCACAAGCAGCTCATTTGGAGCTTGCGACCAACTTGCCCCGATCCGCGACAGCACACGCAGCTCATTTGGAGCTTGCGACCAACTTGATCCGATCCGTGACAGCACATGCAGCTCATTTGGAGCCTGCGACCAACTTGCCCCGATCCGCGACAGCACATGCAGCTCATTTGGAGCTTGCGATGCGATTCCCGCCGGAACCAGGCCGCCGGCGATATACAGAGGTAAACAATGAAAAACGGTCAGTTATGGGTGTTGGAGTTTTTCGGCGCTCTCACGTATTCTGTACTATTATATATAACTCTTACAATTTTCCCTCAATCTAACAAGAACGATGCCCGGTTCACGACAGCACATGCGGCTCATTTGGAGCTTGCGACCAACTTGATCCGATCCGCGACAGCACATGCAGCTCATTTGGAGCTTGCGACCAACTTGATCCGATCCGCGACAGCACATGCAGCTCATTTGGAGCTTGCGAACAACGTGCCCCCGTTCCACGACAGCATATGCAGCTCATTAGGAGCTTGCGATGCGATTCCCGCCAGAACTAGGCCGCCGGCGATATAGGTAAACAATGAAAACCGGTCAGTTATGGGTGTTGGAGTTTTTCGGCGCTCTCACGTATTCTGTACTATTATATATAACTCTTACAATTTTCCCTCAATCTAACAAGAACGATGCCCGGTCCGCGACAGCACATGCAGCTCATTTGGAGCTTGCGACCAACTTGATCCGATCCGCGACAGCACATGCAGCTCATTTGGAGCTTGCGAACTACTTGATCCGATCCACGACAGCATATGCAGCTCATTTGGAGCTTGCGAACAACGTGCCCCCGATCCACGACAGCATATGCAGCTCATTTGGAGCTTGCGATGCGATTCCCGCAAGAACTAGGCCGCCGGCGATATAGGTAAACAATGAAAAACGGTCAGTTCTGGGTGTTGGAGTTTTTCGTGTTCTCACGTATTCTATGCTATTATATATAGCTCTTACAATTTTCTCTCAGTCTAACGAGAACGATGTCCGGTCCGCGACAGCACATGCAGCTCATTTGGAGCTTGCGACCAACGTGCCCCGATCCGCGACAGCACATGAAGCTCATTTGGAGCTTGCGACCAACTTGATCCGATCCGCGACAGCACATGCAGCTCATTTGGAGCTTGCTCTTACAGCCACGTTGCTTGGCGCGGTGTCGTTCGGGGTCGCAATCGATTCCCTGTGCGTGCTGTGGAAAGTGACAGACACGGAGGGCGGGGGTGAGGAGCAGAAGAACTGTGTGCGATACGATGCAGACAATATTGGATACATGGTCCTCGCTTTCGGTTGGTGTTTGTGTTGTAATCCCAGTTAGACAACGGTTGATGTTTCACATGAGCTCACTAGAATCCATGGTTAATGCCATGCAATCTGAATCATGCCAGGCAGTGTATTTGGTGGTGGTGATAGGTTGCCGACCTCCGACGCTCAGTCGGAATTAGCGACACCGGTAAATCTCGACATAGCTTCAATTATGCAAACGTTCACGTGACCGGATGTTGGCCAACTTTAATACCGGCTAGTGAATAAAAAAAACAGCCTTTTCAGGCGCAGGAGCGAAGATAGCTGGTTTCATCATGCTCACGGTTGCACAGAAATACTACCGCGTTTCCGCAAACAATGAGTTGAATGAAATGAGCAGCAGAACTGCCGAAAAACTGAACGATGTTTTGGAACCAGAAAGAGTTTCACTGACGAAAGAGGAAGATGAACAATTGTAACGTGTAAAAAACGTGCTTTCATTTGAGGTGCCAGACTCGGTCCAGGGTTATTCTCAGACATTTGCGATCATGGCATTATTGTACTTTGTTGAAATGACATCATATTCATATTGTATTTGATATTGTAAAAGTCGGTTGATTATTTTTCTGGTAACTTTGACAAAAATTAATTGGCTCATAAAAAATACTCATTGTTAAACAAAGCAAAAGGCACCAAAAACTGACAAGGACATCGAATAAGTCATTCAGGGTCGGGCTTTTTATATTTCGGCAATTCACCAAAACTTCTGTACATGTACTTCAATTGTCCCTCCTTTCTCAACTGATCCTCCTTCTGTCGTTCACCTCGATACCACTGACGCTCGCGCCACAATTTCTGTGTCATATACGCGTCGTCGGGGAGATCTGTGCGAATGTTCATGGGTTTTTTCAAAGAGAACACAACGAATTGGAGAGAAAATCGTATGAGAAATCTCAAGCAAAACCAAACCTGGCTGCTCATACTCGATCTGGTCGGTCCGAGGCGGCTCGAAATGCTCATCAAGATATTTGCTGAAATTTGAGAATGGCTCATAACAAAATAATAATTGAAAAACTGAAAACGCTCGCTAAACTATGAATAAACTCAAATTTCAGACAAACTTGTATCTGAATCCAGCAAACGATGTCACAGTGCGTGCGGGTCGTTCGCCCGTTTGTCCAGTGTCCAATTCGAGATACGCACGATTCCGTTCGCGCACCACACTCTCCAAATTGGCCATGCTCTCGTCAATCTGAAGAAATATTTCAAAAAAATGGACACCTAGGTATTGCACATTTTAAAATCACGTGCTCTGTCAATCCGTTCTGGATTCGGCAACGCCTTGTATTCGCTGAAGTGCGCGTGCTCCATCGTCAACAGCATGTTGCGTTCTTTCAACAGAATATACCTGAATAAATCTATCAATAAAAAGCGTGCAATAGAAATGAGCAAAATAGCATTAAACAATGTATTCAAACCATAAAATGTGCAGATCTTCATTGTTTTTCGCTCTCAGCTCATCAACAGACCACGGTCGACCCGGCCTGCGCGTCGCTGGCAGTTGCTCTTCGAGACCCCAATTTCTCTGAAATCAAATGAAAAGAAACATGGATTAGACACAACACGAAGCACAAATAAAATTCCAAAACAGCATAAGAAGGTCCACAAACTTCATCGTCAAAAAACTCCATCAGTTGCGGCGGATTTTCCAACTCTTCAGTTTGCGACATCGCCGAAGCCGGCGCAGTTGGGCTGCTCTCCTTTTTTGTCTGTGCCGCACTCCGGGCGGCTGAATGAGATACGAATCGGTTGGATTGATGACAGTTGCAAAATGTGACTGACGAGCGCCCGGGGCACAATTGGATTGTCGATGAGCACGCGGATTGGGAATAATAGCGAAAACATGGCATATACACATTTTTTGTCCTGTTTGCCTGTCGATAACGAAATAGAACACCGCAAAATTGCCGGTCCCGTGAAACGTGACGCGCCAGTGCGCAGATCATGATGCTGAAATGAACTGTGTGGAGCCTGTCAAACAAACATAGATAAAGTGCAATACACAACCATAAACATACACAATGAAATGTAAATCACCAGAGCTACCATCACCACTGGGAAGTGGGAGAAAAAGCGTCTTGTCGAACCAAAAGATCTTCCGGTAATTTTAAAAAATGCCCAGGTGTCGGTCCAACTTCTTTACCACATACTGGCGGATGGAAAATAAAGGCAGTCTACGGGAGGCCGTAACCGTTAGGATGCTTCGAGTGCTTCGACTGCCTTGAGTGCCTTAGCGACAGGGTGCACTGAACGGGATGAGGCACTCAAGGCACTCTAATGAAACCTACTGTAGGCGAGGCACTCGAGGCACTCTAATTGGGTTACTGTAGTGGTGATTTTTCTTGTGCGCAAAAGACAAATTGTCAAATTACTTTGGAAAAACACAACTATGTAACGTACACAGAAGTTTTACATGATATGTTAATAACATTTGTAATACATATCTGACACATGTAAATATATATTTATGTATGCATATTCAGACGTACTTTGTACCGCATAATATTTTACATGATTTGTTTCACCAAAAACGCATGTGGTTGGCTTCCGTGCGTGTGTGACAGCGTTTAGCAGCAGTATAAATACAGTCGTCCCTCTGTATGGTGAATCCGTGAATCTGATTCATATTTTGCGACGCGTGTTTTTTGTGTCCGATGTGCCGCTAGGCAGGTACATAGCACTATTCCTATGGTGTCATAGAATGAGTCGTTCTGATCATGTCACCATAAAACGGGAAGACTGTAGGCGCTTTGTTGCTGTTTTTGCAGTTTGCATATGTGTGTCTTTGGTCCACAGAAGATGGAAATGTGTGTGAGTCAGCAGGTTATCTGCTTGCGCAGCAAATTTAAAGTTGAACAAACTTTGTGCAATTTATGAATGCGAGTGGTCAGCAACAACAGCAACAGCAACAACAACAACAGCAGCGAGGGCAAACTGGTGCATTCACACAGAGTTCAACATCGACGGGAGCCCCTTTCGGAGGTAAGAGGACCCCATTTGGTCATCATTGTGTAGCCACGCCTTACCTACATAATGACCGATCATATCATTTCGTGGACGGTATGACCAGTACTTACTTTTATTAACCTATAAGGCAAAATGAGCGCATGTACACACACATGCGGGCGAAAATCGTTGGTTTATTACCTGTTTTCACTCTACCAGCCAGCCAGCATGCGCTCTCTCTCTCTTCCTTTTGTACTGCAGTCCTTAAATAGTGCAGTTAGGACGGCTAGGACCGTCTATCTGCGGCGAGTTTGCAACTGGAGACATAACCAAGGCGACAGAAATTAATCCTCCGCTGCCATTTTCTCTTGTAATTATTTTCTTTTCCGAAACTAAGTGACTGGAATCAGAGATTAGGATCAAGCTTCGGCCCGGCCCGACTGACCAAAACTCCGGCCCGGCCCGACCCGATTTGAAAGTCCAAAATCGCGGCCCGGCCCGGCCTGTGCCTTAGATCCGCCTGCGAAGCGCAATTTTTGGAGATATTTGGTCAAAAAGGCGTTTTTTTGGCTTGAAATTTGAGCGATTCGGGCCGAGGCAAGTCCGGCCCGGCCAGGCCCCGCCCGACTAGGCCCAGCCCGGCCCGGCCCGATCCTAATCTCTGTTCATCACCATTGTGCATCGGATCACATTTTGCAGCAAAACATTCAAGAACGCCATCGGCATCACATTTAGCAGCAAAACATTCAAGAACTCCATCGGCGCTACAAATGATGCACGCGCAGGAAACACAGGACGTTCAGGTTCAGTTCAGTTTTTTTTAAATATTGTTGTTTGTGGGGGACCCCGGTATCCCGCGATTTTGCCGCAAATTTTTTTACTAAAATGGCCAGGGTAGTACTTGGGGGGTTGGGCGGGGGCTTTATTCCGGTGGGGGGCTCTATCAGAGGTCGCAATCGGGCCGGGTTTGGCCGGCCCGGCCCGGCCCGATCCCCCCACGATCCGGCCCGGCCCGGCCCGATCCCCCAAATATCCGGCCCGGCCCGGCCCGACCCCCCAATTCCCTGAAATAGAGCCCACCAAAAATAGAGCCCCCAAAAATACAGCCCCCCAAAAGGGGTCAGTGAAAACAATCAGCCCCCCTTGTATTTTAGATTTTACGGTTTTTGGCACCCCCCAACCCCCCTCGGGTTTTGTGTTTAGGGGGGTTGTATTTTTGGGGGCTCTATTTTAGGTAGGTAGGTGGGTAGGTAAAAGGGGGCTGAAGCTAAAAAAGTCCAAAAAAGCTAAAAAATTCAACAATCAGCCTGAAAACAATCAGCCCCCCTTGTATTTTAGATTTTACGGTTTTTGACAACAACGATGTTTGACATTTTTAGCGTGATATGACACCGATGCCACTGGCGAACAATTTGGACCCACAAGTCGAGACGTCGGTGGCTGAATCCCATGAGCCAACCGGCATGGAACCCGGTTGGTATTTATTGCTTATTATTTACTCTTTATTGTTTTTATGCAACATTTACATTTTTACGACAATTTTTTTGTAGCTCTCATCGCGCAATTATCCGGCCTACTTGTCGCACCGGATCCGCCCAGTCCGCGACGCGAGTTGGACGTCCAGTTGCAGCCAGAAATCGACTACAGGACCATACACGAACACTGTCAAGCACATGAAGGTGTGTTTTTATTCAAAATTTATGTTTTTACATTTTGTTTACCTTGATTATTTTTATCTTATTTTATTTCATTCACTTTGTGTGGCATTCGCTTTTTTTGTTTTTAAATTCAGTTCGTTATTTTCCAGATCTGATGTCGCTCGAAAAGGACTTCGTTGCACTGCGACATTGGGCCGAAGATGGCGCCGACATCAATCCATCGTCAGCGCTCATTGGGGCCGTGAACGAAAAGTTGGGCGTTGTGCTTGCAGCGCACGATCTTGACAAGTACAAAGCCTCACGCGTGAAGTTCATGGCGAGTATTGCCAGATGTTCGTATAGTTTAACGTTATTTTATTCTTTCGATTTCATTTCATTTCATCCACCATAATTTTTTCTTCCTTCCATTCTTTCATGCATTTCTGCATATATTTGTCAATTTAAAAAATTCTTCCAGTCACATGTGATCCGTCGGCCGCGCACAAGTTGTTCCTCAATTTGAGGCAATGCCAAGATGATCTGGTGAAATTCATCGCTTCTGCACAGAGCGCTTCGTGGGCGGTCACCGCCGAATGGCACAAAATTGGTGGTTAGCTCATGTTTTCCTGTTTCGATTATTTTTTCTGAAAAATCTGAAACATGTTGATCAATTTAGCACTTCGTGCCGAACAAGCGGGTTGTGGGCGTGCGATCGAAGCGGGCATCGTTGGAAATGTCGCTGCCGTTCAAAACGGTGCTTGAGCGCGTGGACGAATGCCAGACTTCGGCCGTTTCGGACCAATCGTCTTCTGGCGGTTTGCAATTCTTATCTTTTGCACATTTTGGTTCTTGCGGTAATTACCACACGTGGTTGTTCTTGCGCTAATTACCACACGTGGTTGTCTTGTAAAGTAACTCATGAGACGACTTTTTAAAACTTGGCAAACTATTTTGCCAGACGATTTAACTGTTGGCAAATGAAAATTGATATTTTTTTAAGTTAGCAAAGTTTCATAGACTTTTCAGGCATTGTAAAGTAACTCATGAGACGACTTTTTAAAACTTGGCAAACTATTTTGCCAGACGATTTAACTGTTGGCAAATGAAAATTGATATTTTTTAAGTTAGCAAAGTTTCATAGACTTTTCAGGCATTGTAAAGTAACTCATGAGACGACTGTTTAGAACTTGGCAAACTATTTTGTCACACGATTTAACTATTGGCAAATGAAAATTGATATTTTTTTAAGTTAGCAAAGTTTCATAGACTTTTCAGGCATCGACCTTCTCGATACGGATGAATCCAGATCGGAAAGCGGATCACCGACCAAAAGTGACTGCTCGTTCCTCGATGAGCGGTGGTGAAATGGTGAACATTGGAGTCGGCCATCCAGACAACGTCCATCCGAGCTTATCAATAGACCCATCCGGTTATCTGCAGCAAATTTATTAACTAGTTGTAGATAGCGAACAAAGTGAAACGGCCAAACAATTACAACAAACAATTGCAGCCATGGCTCTACCGTTGGCGTCCAGTGGTGCCGACAGACATATTGTCAGACAGAGACTGCCGACACAAAATGAGTGCCGAAAAACCCGAATGGAACAGGTAAGAAGCCGGTAATATATTCAACAAGGTTTGAAGGTTTGGATTGCAGGATAAGGCCGTCTCTCAATGTTAGCAACTATAAGTAATCTGCCAAAATACAAACAGTGCTTGTGTATGACCTCACTTTTAGATCCCAGTGCCCACAGTGACGACAACTGGACAAATTGAAGATCAACTGTTAGAGAGGGCAAATTTAGCGGAACGAATGGGAAGTAAGCAAAATTCATCATCATCAAACTTCATCAAGTCCCAGTCGGCCAGTCCCAAAAAACTTTAAAACTAAAAAAAAATTATTAAAAAAACCTGTTAGGAATTGCAAACTTGTAAAAAAAACCTGTTAGGAATTCTAAACAGGAAATTTTCAGTCCCACCTCCGCCTCCGTTACCAGACATCGCGGATGAAGTCCTGCACGACAGGTCAAGAACTGAGTTCGTTGACGGGTTTCCATACAATCCTCCGCTAAGAGCATCCGAGTGGATACTGAAACGAGCGAAGAAAACTGGTGATATTCTACCAACTGTTTTCAACCAAACAATGCGGCTGCATTGCACGTTCACTTTTCAGATCCTCTAATCAGACTGAACAAAACAAAGGATGGCATTTCGACCATCAATGCCTGTTCACCCGATATCCCTACATCTTCATCACACAAAAACGGGTCGGCTTCGGTCACGCCACAATCGATGACTGGGTGCAGATTCACTTATCATCGCTCGGAATCACATACGGACTGAAACCAGCCCGCAAGAAACAAGCGGCACTGGTTCAAATGTACAAGTTCTTTGGTATCGAACTGCGCCTGTTGCCGTCGTATCAACCTCCGGAACAACAACAACCGGACACTGAACAAGACGGTAATGGTGCTCAGTGAGTAACAGATTGGTCCATGCCACAGATATATTTTGCAAAATTTTATTGACTGTCATTCTTGTATGTTTCCTCTGTTGCTTTATTATTCTCAGTCGTTCTGATTGTGCGCAGCCTTTCTTTCATTTCTATGTGATGCAAGTTTTTCTTCCAGACTTTTACCGATTCCTGATTTCTTTTACTGTTTGTTATTCTGATTATTCTGATCACACGGAATGTGCAATCAATTTCAATTACTTTATTTCAACCCAGAATTCTACATGGTGCCTGAAATACTATGAATTTGCGCTGTAATTATGATTTGGCAGTTTGGTAGTTTATAATGTGTGATTTGTGCACACGAAACAACGCACGCGCATACAGGAACCCAATTAGCGAAACAAATCTGCATTTGACTGCCCCGACTGCCTTGGCACTTCGCCAGGGCAATCTAATGCACGCTTAATACACGCGATCGCTAATTTGTGAAACTGTTCGTTAGAGTGCCTCAGGTTACTGTAGAACGCACGTTTTTCGTGCACAAAAACCGTTTTTCCGCAAAGTTAATACACACAAACATATATAACTGCAACCCTGTAATTTTCAAGCTTTCAGAGGGGTTACTGTAGCAAATCTGCATGCTATCAAATGCGTGTAAGGCAGTCAAGGCAGTCGAAGCACTCGAAGCACCCTAACGGTTACGGCCTGCGGGAGGTTGTCACTCAGCCCCCGAACACCGGCCAAATACCGGTGTTTAACCACCGTAATTTTGATCTGCAAGGATCGTGTCGAGACCATTTTGGTTTTTATCTATGTTTTGCGTGTTGGCGCCAACACCAACCAACATTTCGAAGTTTTGGTGATCGACGCGCATGATGACAATTTCCAGCTTGCTGCCGCTAATACACGTGTCGATAAGCAGCGATCAGCATGGGTCTCGCAACGATCTCGCTTGCGGTGGGTTACGGTATTCGGGTGCTGAGTGACAACCTCCCGTAGACTGCCTTTGCCGTTTTTTCACGAAAAAAAACCGAAAAAAAACTGGGTCCATCTTGGACGTGAAAAAAAACGAAAAAGAACCTCAGCCAGCCTCCCGTGGCACGTCCTGGAAACATCATCATCTTTTTGCCCGAAATTTTCCAATTTTTGACAAAAGTTCGGGAAAATTATTCTTCAGAACAACTTTGGTAATGCGCGTACGATGGCAATGTGGCTTATTTCACCGATTTTGGTCAATCATTTCGTTTTTCTAAAGCCTAGCCTTCATAAAAAACCGGTTTTCCGCCAGTATACTTTAAACTTTAAACTTTACAAGCAGAGGTCGCCGAGCCCCCCGAACTTTCCAAATTTTCGCCGAAAATCGCTTAAAAATAGGTATTATGGGTGGGTTTGCGCGCGGAGCGTGCGATTTTTGGGGAAATAAGGTCGAAAAACACCGATTTTCCTTTCATTTTGTCTTCGATGTCCGATGCTCGAAAAAGTTTACCGTAAAAACCTAAATACCGTATTGTCGGAAATAGAACCCCCCAGTGTAGTTCCTGGTCCGGCGCGGCGGTTAGTGTACCTACCCCTTTTTTCCGTGCGGCGGTTAGTGTACCTCCCTGGGGGGGGGGAAGGGGGGGGGGAAGACCCAAATCCAGGAAAAAGTCACTTTTTGGGGTAGAAAATTTGACCGATTTTTGCCCCTTTTTGGAAAAAATTCTTCATAAAAAGGGTATTTTGGCGACTTTTGACATCATTGACCTAAAAATCACTCATTTTAGGCCTAAAAATGCCCATTTTAGGCCTAAAAATGCCAATTTTAGGCAAAAATTGAGGCGGTTAGTGTACCTGGCGCGGCGGTTAGTGTACTAGTGTACCTTGGTCGCGGCGGTTAGTGTACCTTAGGGGGGGGGACCCCCCCCCAGTGTAGTTCCTGGTCCGGCGCGGCGGTTAGTGTACCTACCCTTTTTTTCCGTGCGGCGGTTAGTGTACCTCCCTGGGGGGGGGGGAAGGGGGGGAAGACCCAAATTCAGGAAAAAGTCACTTTTTGAGGTAGAAAATTTGACCGATTTTTTGCCCTTTTTGGAAAAAATTCTCCATAAAAAGGGTATTTTGGCGACTTTTGACAACATTGACCTAAAAATTACCCATTTTATGCCTAAAAATGCCCATTTTAGGCCTAAAATTGCTTATTTTAGGCAAAAATTGAGGCGGTTAGTGTACCTGGCGCGGCGGTTAGTGTACTAGTGTACCTTGGTCGCGGCGGTTAGTGTACCTCAGGGGGGGACCCCCCCCCTCCCCCCCCAGGAACTACACTGCCCCCCCCCTCCCCCCCCCCAGGAACTACACTGGAACCCCCCCATTAATTGACCCCCCCCCCATTAATTGAACCCCCACCCTAACTGGCTCGAAATCAAAAATAGAACCCCACCATTAATTGACCCGCCCCCCATTAATAGAACCCTCCCCCCAACCTTCACTGTACCACAGATTAGTGGTATGGTAGGGCTGTGTTGTTGTGTCAAACGTTGTTTAAGCTTGCGTACACAACAGAATACAGCTTTTTAAGCATAATTGCCGCTGTTGAAGTTAGTAAATACCGAAAACAAGCCATTTTATGGGCATTATTAACAATGATTTTTTTTGTCGGGGGGCCAAATGAAAAATATAACCCCCCCAATAATGGACCCCCCCCCCCATAAATTGAACCCCCCCAAAATGACCCCGGTGAAAAAATAGACCCCCCGGGTTCTATTTCCGACAATACGGTAATAATAATAATATCGGCGGGCCAGAGTGTCGTGGTGACGTCTCTATGCGCTTGATGTCGAAATGATGGATCGACTATTGCGCTAGCCCATTGGAAGGTGGCGATGGCAGACTGGGATGGCATTTTTTTAGACCTGGTAGTTGCGCTATTAGTCATGGCATAGTTCGCACTGAGTATTATCAGGGTGATTCTAAAGTTCTAATCTAGCTGTACCTTTAATAAAAGCTATAAGGTGCGACAGTTTAGTGTCAGAAATGTCTTCGTGAGTTAGTGTTTCACCACCAAGCTCCAATCTCCGTTTGGACCGGTGAGACCCGCAGTGCAAGAGGAAATGTTCAGCAGTTTCCTCTTCAGTTCTACAGTTTTCGCAGATAGGGCTGTCGCTTAGTCCGATCAGGTGGAGGTGTCGGTTGAGTGTGCAGTGACCAGTTAGCATGCCAACCACCGCGCTCAATTCTGGCCTGTTCAAGTACATTAGTTGTTTGGTATA
Source organism: Rhynchonema sp. JSB1_4 (assembly GCA_030248065.1). Taxonomy (NCBI): domain Eukaryota; kingdom Metazoa; phylum Nematoda; class Chromadorea; order Monhysterida; family Xyalidae; genus Rhynchonema; species Rhynchonema sp. JSB1_4. The sequence goes on from JASAMV010009137.1 coordinate 23,879, forward strand.
TCTTAGAGTAGCGCCATGAATGAACATCTTGCTCTGTCTGCATCCTTCCGTGGACGCCCATTTGGCTTGTAGTTCTTCCAGCAGCCACTTTTTCAGCGAAGTTTTGCCGACCGACCGGCTGGCTCCCAGGGCAGGTTCTCTGGTACGGTATCTCCCCCAATTTTTCCAAAGTTTCACCCCAAATGTTTTTTGGTCCAAATGGCCAAAAATCTGTCAAAATCGACTAAAAGTGCTTGACTAAATTTGCGCGCTCTGCGCGATTTAGGTACATTTTAACCTATAAAAATTAAATTCTTGCGAAAGTAGTATGGTACAGGTTCCCCCTAAAATTTTTCCCAATTTTTTCCTGGGAAAAAAACGAAAAATTTTTTCCTTTTGTTTCCTACCGAACTCTGAATACCGTGTTGACTGCACGGGCTTGCCAAAGGTAAATTGGTACATAGTATTTCAGAGACAGGCGCAGGGTAATGGAGAATCCAGTCAGCAACTCGTCGAGCGAACGATGGACTCAACTATGCTCGGAGGCCGAAGTATTTTTTGCTAAAATGGTCAGTTATTTTCAGCTTTGTTTTGCTGCAATACAATGTCGGAAATAGAATGCGGGGCAGTGTAGTTCCTCGGTGGTTGGTGTCGTTGGGTAATCAAAAAGTCAGGACAGTGCTGCTCCTGTGGCTGGGGGAGGTGTGGGGGACCCCCAAAGGTACCGTATTGTCGGAAATAGAACCCGGGGCAGTGTAAAGGCAAACCTGTCGTGCTTTGCAGACCTAGACCATACCGTATCACCCTGAATTCTTACACACTTTAAATGTTTCGGGTTACTGTAGCCACCAGTGTAGTTCCTGGTCCGGCGCGGCGGTCAGTGTACCTATCCCTTTTTTCCGTGCGGCGGTTAGTGTACCTCCCTGGGTGGGGGGAAGACCCAAATTTTGGAAAAAGTCACTTTTTGAGGAGTAAAATTTGACCGATTTTTGCCCCTTGTGTACTAGTGTACCTTGGTCGCGGCGGTTAGTGTACCTTACGTGGGGATCCCCCCTCCCCCCCCAGGAACTACACTGGTAGCCACGTCTCGCGCGGTTAGCCGATAGACGACACGCACAAACGCACCCTAAATGTTTCATGATCATGGCTCTCTCCATTGTAGTTCCTCGGGGGGAGGGGGGTCCCCCCTAAGGTACACTAACCGCCGCGACCAAGGTACACTAGTACACTAACCGCCGCGCCAGGTACACTAACCGCCTCAATTTTTGCCTAAAACCGGCATTTTTAGGCCTAAAATGGGCATTTTTAGGCCTAAAATGGGTGATTTTTAGGTCAATGATGTCAAAAGTAGTCGCCAAAATACCCTTTTTATGGAGAATTTTTTCTAAAAAGGGGCAAAAATCGGTCAAATTTTCTACCTCAAAAAGTGACTTTTTCCTGAATTTGGGTCTTCCCCCCCCCTTCCCCCCCAGGGAGGTACACTAACCGCCGCACGGAAAAAAGGGGTAGGTACACTAACCGCCGCGCCGGACCAGGAACGACACTGGCTCTCTCACACGCAACGTGGCTACAGTAACCCGAAACATTTTATAAGTGTAAGAATTCAGGGTGATACGGTATGGTCTGGGTCTGCAAAGCACGGCTAGTTTGCCTATAGTTCCTGCGGGGAAGGGGGGACCAGTGTAGTTACCGGGGGGAGGGGGTACACTAAGGTACACTAACCGCCGCGACCAAGGTACACTAGTACACTAACCGCCTCGCCAAGTACGCTAACCGCCTCAATTTTTGCCTAAAATAGGCATTTTTAGGCCTAAGATGCCTTTTAGGCCTAAAATGGGCATTTTAGGCCTAAAATGGGTGATTTTTAGGTCGATATTGTCAAAAGTCTCAAAATACCCTTTTTATGGAGAACTTTTTCCAAAAAGGGCCAAAAATCGGTCAAAATTTCTACCTCAAAAAGTGACTTTTTCCTGAATTTGGGTCTTCCCCCTTCCCCCCCCCCCCAGGGAGGTACACTAACGGCCGCTCGGAAAAAAGGGGCAGGTCACTAACCGCCGCGCCGGACCAGGAACTACACTGGGGGCCCCTAAGGTACACTTATCTCCCCGACCAAGGTACACCAGCACACTAATTCCCCTCCGGGTACACCAATTTCCCCAATTTTTGCTCAAAGTAGTCATTTTTTTGCCTAAAATGGGCATTTTTAGGCAAAAAATGTCACTGCCACCCACCCCCAAATCGGATTCCCCCCTTTTTGGCCGCAAGGTACAGTATTTCCCCCTCAGAAGTAGCCACATCACTGCTTCTGATGGGGAGATACTGTACCTTGGCGCCAAAAAAGGGGGAGATACCGGGATATTGTAACCATGATTTTGGGGGGAATCCGATTTCTGCGTGGGGTAGGGGGGATTTTAGAGAGGATACTGTACCACAGCGTAGTTCCTGGTCCGGAGGGGGAACAGGCGATACCCCATTTTTCGCAGGGGGAATAGACGTACCCGTCTGGGGGAAGGGGGAAGACCCAAATTTGGAGAAAAGTCATTTTTGAGGTCGAAAATTTGAGCCATTTTGGCCGTTTTTGGAAAAAATTATAAAAGCTTAGTCAATGCTCTTCTCTTCGGTCTTCACCACCTATTCCTTATGACGTTGCAGAAAACCATGCACGCGGACTGTTGCTCGTCTGTGACCGTGCGTACTTCTGTGCACGAACAACTCGCTACTATGGACTCGAAAATTAACATGGGTTGGTGCCGCATAGCCGCAATATATAGATTAAGACTAAGGTCAAAGATTCAATTTTTGTATATCGTAGCAAGAAAGTTCTGATAAGATTATTTTTTTGTTTTTTGTTGCAAAAGATGACCTTCTAATTTTACCTATGCACAGAACTGCGCAAGATGCTGTTTGCAATGGCCAAAAACGATCAATCCAGCGGCCAGCTTGTGCAACATCAAACCGAACTGCCCGCCGCGATCATGGAGGGAGAGGTGGAAACGGTTGAAGTACAGACAGCGTTGTACTCGGATGCAGTTACTGCCAGCAACGTCAGTTTTTAATTCGGCCTGGAACTGACGGAAATTATGATTAATAAAATAAACCCATCCAAAATCTTCAGGATACCGACGTGATGCCAAACCTGCGGGAAACCGCAGAGCCGAGTGGTTTGTCAAATGTGACTCGCAAACGTCGTTCAAGTGGAGATAATGGATTCGTGCTCGAATTGGCCACATTGCCAATGCAGGAACAAACCGTTTTTCCTGACGTCAAATCTGAAGCATCAGCAAGTGAATTCGCCGTATCGGATGCCGAAATATTTGACATTCAAGTTGGTTTGCGTTTGCCTCATGCCTTGTGTGTCACACGCTTCATGATTCATCTGTGTTTAATCGAAGTTTATGCATCTGCGACTTCTATGTTTTCAGCAAGCTTGTTCGTCTGCACAGTCATCCGGGTGCAACGTACAGCCCAAACACGAGCCGATAATTGCACGGCCTCCTCTGGCCATAGAAGAAGTCGTGCAGGTGCGACGATTCTTTTCATTCGCGTTTCTTGATCCGTAGAGTACATCAAGCGCGTGTCAACCAACGGCCCCAATCTGAGTTTCGAAAAGATTCGCATGACGACATTGGTGGCAGTGGTGTAGCTCGAGGAGGAGGTCCCTCCCTAGGTACAGTAGGTAGGCGGCAGGTCGACGTTACATCCTGGTACAGTAGGTTGCTAGTATCAAATTGGCGAAAAATCGCGCGCTACACGCGAAACTTAGCGTTTTAGAGTACATTTTCATCAGTATCTAGACATATAAAATTTTGGTTCCCGGATACCCCCAGCTCGGCCGGTACAGCAGGTAGATTGCCGCCCCACATATTTGGTAGTACAGCAGGTTGCCGCCCCGCCTGGGTAGCTACACCACTGATTGGTGGAGCGTATGTGTTTGTTTGTTTGTTTATTGCTCTCAGTGACGCATAAAACCATGCACGTAAATTAATGATAGAAGCACAGTTACAAGACCGGGTGGGACAATTACGGAAATGAAAAAGTTACAACACTGGTTATAACAAAACCACAGCAAATAAAAGCTACAAAAAGCGCCAAGGAGAGAGAAAGATCACGGACATCAGGACAGATCACAGGACATGTTAACAGAATTGAAAATTATGCATTAATCCTCGTCCTCGTCAAACGACAAATGTCGGGCTCAGAGGGCGCATATTGGGATCAGTCCATATTGTCAACAGTCCAGAACAGATGGTGGGTTGGTGATTGTCCGTCACTTCCGTGTACCACCATTTAGCGACGTGGCTGGCGTCCCCAGGCTGACGTGAATGCGTATCGAACGAGACATCGCCATATCCATCCCGTTGACCGCATCCGGACGCGGTGGCGATAGAGCCCGGAGCGTATGTGTCAATGCAAAACCTGTTCATTTTGCTTTTCTAACCATGACTGACGTCTACTTCGACAGAGCTTTTCATTCTACAGGTCATCTGCAACCAGGGACCACAGAAACTGATGGTTGTTCCACTGGCACGGCTGGCTGCGTACAAAAAACAATGCCAAATGGTGCATGAAGCTGGCATGCGCGCACTTCAAGACCCGACCAGGAAACTGGTACAGAGCCTTTTTAATCTTTCACGGCGTTACATTGTAAATGTGGGCTTCAAACAGTGCAGATGTTTCAGAAAGAACTTTTGCCAGACGCCGTGGTGTTTGCCATGTTTGAAGGACGTTTCGTACGAGCTCAATACAAAGGATCAGGTGTTGTCTTCATTAGCTTAATTTTGGGGCTTATGCATATCGTTGACGCAACGTAAAATGTATGTGAGCGGCGAAACAACGCTTATCCTGTGCGTGCGAACTGTCATATTTTCAATATTTTTCACCTACAACTTGCAGCCAGGATTTCGTTGTTCAGAAAAAAACTTAAAATTATGGATAAATTGCACCTACCCTCGCATTTGTTTCGCAACACGCCCAGATTACTAGGTGCGTGTGGGTCTTCAAAACGATGAAAAACAACCGATTTTGAAAAAATGCAAGGTTTGTTTGTCAGGTCCAACGCCAAACACGCGAACGGTTCGTGTGATCGACCATGAACGTCAGGTGAATTGTGATCCGAATTACATACTGGTGGCGCCCGAAGCCATCGCTTGTTTGGACACATACTCGGTGAAATGTCACGTGGTCGGTAAGTGTGCTCATGGCAGTTACTACATGCAGGTGGTTTGAACAGGCCAAAAGCATTCCGATGGAATTTGTACTGCTGCACGTAAACCACTCCTATCAGTGACTGTAAGGCTTAGTTATGCTGCTGGTTGTTAAGCCTGAGCTATGACCACAAGAATGTGGGTAACCCAGGCGCAGCAGCACGTAACAAGAAGAAAGTGATTCGTAATTTTATTTGTCATTAGTTCGACACTATGCAACTCAACCATCAATGTTTTACGACAAGAACACTAACTATTCGGTTGTGCTGCACAGACATGCCCGACGTGTATACGAAACGGTACCCGCGCATATGGGTGGCCGGGCGACAGAAGTTCGTTCGTCGACGTCAAGTATTACAACGAGGTTCGTGTATGAAACCGGAAGTCTGGGAGATTGAACTGCAACTCACCGAGCAGGAACGACTTGGGCCGAAAGGCAGCACAAAGTCAAGAAAAAACTGATGCTTTCCATTAAAGCTGACTTATTATTTTTGATAGATCATCGTCAGAATTGCCGCTACCTGGCCCGATTTTTACTCCCGGCGCAATTGTGAATATTTAACATTTTATGTATTAAAAATTTGACGAAGCTTTTCATTCGGTTTGATGTCAGTTTCGTTACCTTTATTTTCTCAACAGCATGGTTTTGCAAATTGAAAAACTATTTATATTTAGCTTCAGAAGTTCTTGTCCTTCTTCTTGCAGAATTTGTACAACGCTGCATACTTGCTACATTTTGTGATCAAATATTCATATTTCTCGCTTTCGTTTCAACCTTCGGGATTGTAGTATGATTATATAAATAATTATATTCTTCGTGGTTGGTGATCAAAAGATATTCTGCGAGCCAGGTGTTTCCAATTCATAATGTGAAGCGTTTTGTCAGATTTTACATTTACTTTATCCTCCTTTTCTTTCTTCTTTCTCCTTTCCCCATTGCGTTTGTGTAATCTATAACCACATTTCCATTACATCCTTTTCGGCCCCCCCCAACATCTATCATTCGCAAGCTCAATACCATAATTCTAATTAAAGACGCGCGAAAATAAATTAAATATCTCACCTTTCTCTTTTTGCCACCCTTTTTCCTTCCGCGGCCCTTCTTCAATTAGGGCATAGATTCGCCAGCAAGATCCAGATTACTTCTCTCATATTTTCCCACATCCAGCAGCAATATTTGGCACAAATCAGCAGATGATGCTTTTCCTTGAACAACGAAGATAATTCCTACTGAAATTCACCATTAAAATAAGAAATAAAACGAGATTTTTTTCTACTTATTCTAATTTACTTATATTCAAAGAAAGTGAAAGCTGACGTCATCACTATTCAGCATCGGCAGTGACGTGTTTCTGTTGTGAAACATCAACCAAGCAAGATGCGGTTTTGCATGCTCATCTGCTGTGCATTGATGCGCTGAGAACAACGCTCACTGAATGTGCATTGTGAAGTACGTATCACTCATTTGCACTAATAGTCAAGTGCTCCAATTTTTATTTCTTCAGAAGCGAACTTCCATTATTCAGCGAATACATAAAACTAATGCGGCTCTTGTTATCGTGCCCATCTCTCAGGGCGACTGTGTGCTGAGGGCGAACGCTCGTGTTTTGGATCGCAGTTTGTTCAGACCAAAGTGAGACCCTTGTGGGGAAGGGTCAGTGCCTGCAACGCAGGTTATGAATTGTCGGTCGTGTTGTGGGTGTGCCCGGTTCTATCCGCTTTCACAGACGAGCAGTACGCCGGGGCATCATCAATGTCAATGCACCCGATGGCCACTTGGCTTAAAAAGCAATGCCTGCGAGCGGTTTCACGCCTATACCAAACTAGGCGCAACGGAATAAAGCACTTTATGATGCGAGTCACATTCGTTCAGAACAAAGCGCTGTGTTTCCTTTGCATCTGCGATTCAAACGCGACGAATCTGACTTAGCGACGGCGACTGAAGATCGAAAGGCGACTGCTGAAATAATCAAAGAAGCAAATGACGACTATAAGGCTGTGAAGAAGGATTGGGGGTGAACGCGTTGTGCATGACTGCACAGTGTGCTGTTATTATTGCCCGGGAATGCCATTTTATGCGTGAATAAAATATTGAACTTGTTTTTGCCAGTTGTTAGATCCCAACCAGTCATCATTCATACATATGTACATGCACTTGAAACATGGGCTGGAAAGTACACTCGCTCGCGTGTCATACGGAGTTGACATAGCACGTGAGTGATTTGCAGCTTCTTATTTTGGCTGGTAGTAACAAGAACATAAATTTCTCAGCCTGAAAATTTATGGCCAGATTGAGCATCAGAAAAACGAATGACTCAAAGTGCGATCTTGATATTAGTGCCGCAATGAAACTAACGTTGCTGGAAAAAATGCTGATTTACATCATGCATTGCATTGCCTGTCTTCGATGCTGGTATGTGCCGTCGAAGCTGTCCCATAAAAGATCCCGTCTGTGCGTTAAGCTCCTGAGCACACACCACTCAGGGTACGTGGCCATGTTTTTTAATCGAGGCTACGTAGGTATTTTAGCACGCACTGTGGTTGAAGCTTCTGAGACGAGGTAACGTGAGAAAACAAACACTGATACCCAAACAACACATACGCCATATCTCGGGGTCATTACAAGCTGACGTCTGTGTACATCGTACCGAACTGGAGAGGTTTGAGTGATTTATTAACGACAAGTTTTGTAATGGATTGCACAAGTGTTCCCCGTATTAATATTTATCCCAG